>CM017555.1:26257997-26327329 GCA_007844125.1 Sinonovacula constricta | reverse complement strand
TTTAACATTCCAGCATCATATCATCATCATCATCATCATCATCATCATCATCATCATCATCATCATCAACAACAACAACAACAACAACAACAACAATAACAACAACAACAGCATCCTTCTCATCATCACGACCACCACCATAATTATCATCATCATTATCATTATTATCATCAAATTGATCAGCATTTTAATCACTGTCATAAGAACAACTTTACTACTACTATTAGGATTACTACTATTTACTTCTACCAATACCACTACGAATACTACTGCTACCTTGACGGCTACGACGACGACGACGGCGGCGACGAACGACGGCGGGGACGGCGACGACGACGAAGACGAGGGCGACGACGACACGACGACGACGACGACGACGACGACGACGAGACGACGACGACGACGAGACGGCGAGGACGGCGGCGACCACAACAACAACAACGACGACGACGACGACGACGACGACGACGACGAGACGACGACGACGAACGACGACGAGGAGGAGGAGACGAGGAGGAGGACGAGGACGACGAGGACGAGGAGGGGGAGAGGAGGAGGAGGACGACGGGGACGACGACGACGACGACGACGACACGACGACGACGACGACGACGACGACGAAGACGACGACGACACGACGACAACGACGACGACGGCGACGGCGAGGAGGACGGCGACCACAACGACGACGGCGAAGACGACGACGGCGAGGACGAGGACGAGGAGGACGACGACGACGAGACTAGGAGGAGGAGGAGGAGGAGGATGAAAGGACCACGACGACGACGACTACGACGACGACTACGACAACTACTACGACTAACAGACTACTACTACGACTTCTACTACTACTACTTTACTACTACTACTACTACTACTGCTGCTTTTCTACTACTACACAATTTTCCACACAGTAGTACGACCACATATGCGACTGAATTTTTAGACTGTGAATGTTTTGTTACTCGGGATTATGGTCACATCACCACGGGAGGTCCGTCATATGTAGGTTAATTGATTGATCGTAGTAATGTAGACGTGTGCTATGGTTTCCAACATTATTTTATAAGCGGTTATTCTAAGAAATTACATAGATGTTATTTTATAATGCCTATTGTATAATATTAAAACAGGATGATGTTAAAAACAACAACTTTTTAAATTTAAATTTGTCTAAACGAAAATTACTAATACTTGGCTTTAAACGTTAAATGACGACAACCCATCACAAAAGCTTTTCAACTTATGATAATATTTAGCGTTTGTTATCGTCATAATACAAGATTTGTATTACAAGATAATAAAACAGATACTGCAACATTTGCATTCACGCGCACACGCTCACGTACGCTCAAATGCATTTAAATAACAAAAATAGACTAAGGCTAATTAAGTCTGATGAAACACGTCTAGCTTTTCGGAATGCATATTAGTGACTTTAACACGCTTCATTTTTCGCAAAGATATTAAATAATACCTGCAACTTTAAAACCAAACTTATAAATTTATAATTTATATTTATTTGAAATTTCGCCCATGACTAGCTTATCTACCCGCGCTGGAAGCGAATGAACTTAAGTGTCCAGAATGCATACAATTTATCTCTGAACACCTGACATCCTTGCGAGGTGTCAAAGTTTGACAGTGTACACGCGTGCTGTCAACATGTGAATATGTTTCTTCAGACAGCTGCGAATGAACTCTGTGCCAAACATAAGATTGTTATCATTGTACTCAGGACCATCCTGTTAAAATATGCATGCAGAAAAGCTAAAGAAAACTAAAAATACAACCACATACAAAATTGAAACCCATACCCAGTTTCCCAGTTGAGATTTTTTATGGAATCATTTGACACGGCAGATCGAAAACGAGGCCATACGAAACAGGTCCCCATCTCCGCATATAAAAAAATCGACAACATCGCAAATTTTCGATCGCCATGCAAGAGAAGCAACCCTTTGTCGTATTATAAAAGTGTCATACAGTTCTTTAGCTATCCGAAACACGTTTCCTGTCAGCATAGACCTTTACACATATGTGGGTGTACGACTTTAGCGACTTGAAAATGTTATGTAAACAGCACGTTCATTTACCGGAACATCAGTAAATCGCAGATTCTGTCAAGTATGGCCCCGTTCTGTATTTTGCGGGTCAAGTGACTCGTTACAATCAGCCGATTGGGAAAATGGTCTATTACATCTACATGTTCTAGTTTCTAGGCTTCGTCCAAATGCCAGCATGCAGATGATTATAGACATAGTTGCTCATTTAAATACCTTTACGCATATCTGCAGTCACAAAATGTATTATTTCCGTTCAAATATTTTTTTCAGAGATGACATCTAACTTATGAATTTATCTAAAATTAAACAATACATAAAAGAAATATTTAAGTAAATTTAAAAGTAATATAGACTGAAAATGTGTTCAAGTAAACAGTGTACATGTGTTTCAACATTAAACAGCTCCAAATTTATAAACAATTCAAAACACGATTTGCTATAACGGGCATGGTACATCAAGCAATACTATAATAAGAATAACGAATTCTTAAAATTATAATACAGATTAGTTTTACCATGTGTCGAATTATACAGTGTAAAATCTCTGGGTCGACAGAAAATCAGAGGCGTCGCGGCGACGAGCGGAAAATCATCGCTGTCGGGGGAAGAAAATAATCGGCTTTCCGCGCTAATAAAATCCGTGATCGGAGGATATTGTCAAAATTGCGTGGCCCGATCTATACGTTGGAAGATCATCCAGATGACCTGCGGTGCGCTTATTGCTTTTAAACAGGCAATGTTTCTATATGTCAATCTCAGCCAATAATTAGGTGTATGTCACCTTTAAGACTATAATTGCTTTGATGCGAAGTTACGAAACAAGCCAAAACATTTTTCTAGGTTCATTTAAAAACGTATTTGTTCAAGACGCATGGATGGCACGTCCGGGTTTATACTCTCGATACATACTTCATTTGCCAATATTTCTTTCACAGCGTTCAAATCGATATGTTCGAAGCCCAGTAAACTTACCTGAGAAAATCATAGGTATTAACAGTATATGCAATCGAATACATGGAAATAAAAAAAATAATATTTATACGACTATCAAAGTAAACATGGTATATCTTTTTAGACAAAAAAAAAACAACTATATTTACGTACTTAAGGATAAAATGTGTCAATCAAAAGAGACCAATTTCTATCAAAGTCATGTCTAAAATGTGATATTATAGGGCCGTATAATAGTACAAGGACAAATTTGCATGGTAACTATTTATCACGACGTTAACTGACCCGTGGCCAATTAATTTTCACTTGACCACCCATTCAGTTAGACTTCACCTGACCACCGGTCAGTTAAAATTAGGCTTCATTTGACCACCGGTCAGTTAAAATTAGGCTCAATTTGACCACCTGTCAGATAACAAAGACTTCATTTGACCCCGGATCAGTAATAAAAAAAATCATTTGACCACTGATCAGTTAACATTGTACTTCAGTTCCCGCAAAACACACGTTGCTAAGGTGTCTCTTTTGTGAACATAAAAATCCTATTATAGTTGTGTTTTTATTTACAATTGCTTTTACCTGTACGAACTGCAGCAACGGCGAATTTAAATGTGGTTTTGTACCCAGACCCTAAACCCATAAAGAGTATAACATCGAAACGAGAAGGCGACTGTATGAACAGAAAGGTCATAAAGAAATTATGGTGAAAAAATATGCAAGCGACCCCAACATCATTAAAAATAATCCAACACATACTTTATTAAAATTATTATAACTAAATACTAGTTTGCATAGTTATAAATGATACTCTTCCATCATTTCACATCGGAAAATATACATTATTTTGTGAACTTTCAGGATTAATTTGACATTACAAGATCATCAAATAGCCTAAAACTTAATCGCCTGCTAATAAATTATGACGTCATATGCGTCATGTTATGGCACCATTTATCCACACAAATGTAACAAAGTGTGGGGAATAATGTGTACTCCAAAACTCATTTGTAGATAACATCTTTTATTTACTAGCGGCACTTATTATAAAATTGGGATAGTACACCTAACTGACTGGTAGTCAAGTGAATTCTGATGTTAACTGACCGCTGACCAAGTGAATATTGATGTTAACTGACCTGTGGCTAAGTGAACTATGATGTTAACTGACCGGTGGTCAAGAAAATTTTGATATTAGGTGACCCGTGACCAAGTGAATTCTGATGTTAACTGACATGTGACCAAGTGAATTCTGATGTCCACTGACCTGTGGCGAAATAAATTCTGATGTAAACAGACCCGTAGCCAAGTGAATTCTGATGTTAACAGACCCGTGGCCAAGTGATTTCTGATGTTAACAGACCCGTTGCCAAGTGAATGTTGATGTTTACTGACATGTGGAGAAATAAATTCTGATGTTAACAGACCCGTGGCCAAGTGAATGTTAATACTAACTGACATGGGACCAAGTGAATTCTGATGTTAACTTACCTGTGGCCATGTTAATTTTGACGTTAATTGACCCGTGGCCATGTGAATGTTGATGTTAACTGACATGTGACTAAGTGAATTCTGAAGTTAACTGACCTGTGGCCAAGTGAATGTTGATACTAACTGACATGTGCCCAAGTGAATTGTGATGTTAACTGACCGCTTGTTAATGGTTATGATATTTTATTGTGTAGCTCATTATGTTCGTAAAAACACCTCAAAACTGTATTTAGCTTTGAAAATTACCTTGATATAGTACCAAAAAAAAAACTTATATATTTTCTAACTAAATTGCGCTTATCTTCACACCCCTTTAAAATTGAGACTGGACGATATGGCAGAAACAGAGTTGATAGAAATCTTCGATATTGTACACTTTGTGATAAAAACGATATAGAGGATGAGTACCATTTCCTATTTGTATGTCCAGCTTACAATTAAATAAGAAAACGCTTTATAAACAGAAAATTCTACGTGCGTCATTCTCACACAAGGAGTTCATCTTGATTACAATATTATTTTTCCTATTTTCACTTTTGTAATTATTGATTTTTACTACATCAAAAATGAACCATTCTTGTAACACTCCATGTAACCACACCATTTGTGTGTGTGTGTGTGTGTGTGTGTGTGTATGTATGTATGTATGTGTGTGTGTGTATGTGTGTGTATGTGTGTATGTGTGTATGTGATGTGTGTATGTGTGTATGTGTGTCTGTGTGTCAGGTAGGTAGGTAGGTAGGCATGCATGTATTCATGTATGTTTGTGTGCGTGTGCGTAAGTGCGTGCGTGCGTAAGTGCGTGCATGCATACATGCTTGTTATTTGTATGTATGTATGTATGTATGTATGTTTGTATGCATGTATGTATGTATGTATGTAAGCATGTATGCATGTATGCATGTATGCATGTATGTATGTATGTATGTATGTATGTATGTATGTATGTATGAATGTATGTATGTATGTATGTATGTATGTATGTATGTATGTATGTATGTACAACATATTCTTACCTGAGAAAATCATTAGTATCGGGGGTATATACAACCGGACACCTGAAACGATAACATGTTCTGATTAAAACAATTTGTGTCCGTGTCCCCTACTCACATACTCCACTGTTTTATATATTCATTATAAATAGAACAATATTTATTATATTTACGTCACTAAAAGCCAAAACAACAACAGCAACAACCAAGTCCTGGTCAAACTTCTGATTACGATGAAAAGCTGAGGCAACTTTTTCGCATAAACGAGAATTAATATCATCCCTTTTGTTGTGATGTATAACTTGTTTGACTCCTACAGCAACATTCAAATCCAATTCTACCACAAGTTTTGGATAAATGAATTATTTCGTACCAAATTCATTTAACATTTGATCGTTCGTTCTAAATTTTAAATCTGTCCAAATTATGTTATATCCTCACAACCATAAATAAAACAAGTGGGTCACGCCAATAGCTCTACTGAAGGTAAAACAACAAGCCGTTTTAACTGAGAAGTTTCCAAGTTAACTACAATGTTCATTAAAATAATTTGGTTGATCTTGACAAGTACACAGTATCAAATATTCAGGATGTATCTATTCATTACGTCTCAGTTTATTGCAGCTTACACGAACAACTTTTAAGGATATTTATTAAAACGGGTAGAACAAGTCTATTTATAACAACCCGTAAATCCTGTAACAATGATGGACGAATATTGAAATATAAAGCGAATTTTGAATACTACACACATATTGAAGACTATAAGTTATATAAACATGGTTTTGTCATAACTAATTTTAAATTAGTGATCTGATGTTTCCGCCATTTGCAGCGAGAGTTGTAATAATATCAGTCGTATCAGCCAGTCAGCTGATTTTGTGCGTGTAACATAGAAATACGTACCCAACATGGTTTGATCTAAGGATGGCTGTCTGAGTAGCAACACAAATCTAAAAGAAAGGATAAATATCTTTTAATATATATATATATATATATATATATATATATATATATATATATATATATATATATATATATATATATATATATATATACGGTGCTTATGCTTTTTGGAACAAGGTTTATTGATCGTTTATATTAAAAAACTAAAGAAAACATTGTAACAAATACGGATCTGAAAGATGTATGTCCTTACCCTAAAATCAGTAGTTCTTGGCACAGCTTGAATATCATTCGCATCATTAACCTAATGACTCTAGTGAATAACAACAACATATCAGATTTTGCAAAACATATACATGTATACAAGTGTGTAGCACTGTCCGTAAAACAAGCCAATACTTGCTTGGCCTATTGCAACCAAGTTATAAAGGCGCAATGGCATTTATTTGCAATCGGTAGAGCGTCGGCTCCAGGTACGGGAGGCCCCGGGTTCGATCCCGGACCGCGACATACCAAAGTTGTTAAAAATGGTAGTGGTATAGCTTCCTTGCTAACGCTTAAGCACATATAAGGGCAGTTCCACAACTGGTTGGCCCGGTGTCAGGATAATGTGACTGGGTGTGGTATCATGCCAGGTGTTCACGGCATACACAGTGAAGGCAGCACTATATCTGCTTCAAGTGGACACCGTCTCAAGATAACTAAAATACTGTTGGTGAGACGATAAAATCAATAAACAAACAAAATAACAATTTCTTTGTTAATGTCATCTCAATCTCAAAGTAAATCTAATAATGCAATATAATTTTTATCAATGCAAAAAGTAATAATCAATTATGTCATAAGAATAAGCATTTTACGATTACTGCAAATACTATTCAATATTGGACTTTTCAGCTGGTATGGATGATATAGTATGCACTGTACAAATTTATTGTTAAAATCATTACCGAGGCGGTATCCTTTTTCCGGTCATGGACTTGCACTGTTTTTTTTTTTTAATTTCACGATTGCTGGACCGTTGTTAGGCCCAAATAAAAACGGGAGACTTTGCTCTCTTTATTCGTGTCGTATATATTTGTAGTAACGTGAACAGTATTCTTTGCTATGAATGTAAGATTGCACTGTAATTATTATAGCGGTAAGCGCTAAAGCTAACCGCCGTAAATGGAGGTCGATTATTGCTGTTTTTTTTTTGTCGAGGCGTAGCTTATGAGAGCACAGGCATAAGTATGACAAATGGACTACTATACAGTCTATGTATGACCGCCTTAACTACTTGCTTTTCCGTTGAGCATTCTGCGGAATGGAAGCACAAATCTTTTGGTCTTAAGATTTTTAGTAAATTTTTAAATTAAAAGTTGTATGAAATTGCTGATTTATCGCTGAAAAATTGCATTTGTGTTTAATTATATTGCTACTAATTTTAATTGCATCGATGATTTAAACAGAGTGAGATTTTGAATGGATACAAAGTGTTATTTTTTTAATTGTTTAATGTGAATTAGTCAAGGTCATATATTTATCTCTGTTATTTTTGTTTTGTTTTAGTTTTGTTTTTAATTTTGTTTGGCTTTTCTGTCAATGCAAAGGTTATTAATTAATTTCAGAAGTTGGATTTTTTTCGGCTTTTAAGTATTTGTTTATTACATATTTTGATTGCCGAAGCTGTCGTGTTGTGTTTGAGTCAAATTATGCCTAGATATAAACGAGTCCGTCAGGAGCATAGGGTCTGCGATGGCAATGAGTCTGAGGCATCTGGACAGGGCAGATTTGGTGAAAAAAGAGGCAGGACAGTAGCAAAGGGATTTAGGGCCTTGCGACAAGCAGAACTGAGTCGTTGTCAGTAGGTGGCGTGGTGAGCAAGCCGGTGTTGGAATGTGAACCATCTGGGCCAGCGGCATCAAGTCTGCAGTATTCGACAGAAGGTAATGTTTTTGTTTTTGACCAACTAGCAGCTGTATTTGTGTGCATCCAGATATTGGTTTCAATGTTTCACAAGCCATAAAAATTGTAAATGGGCATAACAAAGTGGTGGCACAACTTCTAGAAAACCTGCCGGCTGTTGACGACAGATGTACAGTTATAGCGACTTGTTATTAAGGCGAGTGCAGGCCAGCAAAACTATCCACACAATAGAAGTTTGGAATGGTGCATTTCTGATTTATGCTTCTATTTTTCTGTCGGTGCATTTGCAAAGAAAAACAGAATTTTAAATACATGGCAAACGTTAGAGTGACTGCTAGTCGCCACCAAGGGCCTGGCTGAAAGCATCATGACCAGCAGTTTAGGTTAAAGATGGCCACTAATCCAGCTTTTAGGCATCTTTTGGTCAAATTGACCGAGAGCTTTGGTTGGTTTCTGTTGAGGTCTTTTCAAATTCTGGTACATTGTTTACTCCTACAGTTAAAAGTACTTTGACTTCAATTATAGATCGTGTGCAAGGCCACAGTGTTTATTTAGGCATGTTTGCCTAACTTGTAATGCGGCTGGCCCATACAGGCGGTGCTCAGTTGACAAGGATTCAGGATAGTTTGGCAGGTATTCAAGTCAGTTTGGAAGAGGGGCTGGACCAACTTGAGCTGCTGTTTCCCAGAGCCGAGGATAGTTTACACCTATGTGAAGGACTGCCTTTGGGACCACAGCCAGCTCTGATTCACGATTTTAACTTAGATTTGGGAATCCCACCAGTCAATGTGGAAGTTCTTAGTCATTGTTTAGGTTTATATCCAGACAGTGTTAACGATGGGATAAGTGATGGACTAAGCTCCGTGACATTTACTTCATTTGATTTAGTAGACGATATGATTTTAAACGTGGGTAGATGTGCATTTTTGGCAAAAAGATATATTAAATTTGCCTTTCCCTACTTGACTATGGTGTGCTGGGAATTAAGGATAAAGAGGACTTGATATCTGCCTGCCTGCCCGCATGCCTGCCTGCCCGCCCGCCTGCCTGCCTGCATACCTACCTACCTACCTACCTAAGATTTTGACGATGGGCTGTAAACTTTCTTGCTCCTTATTTGTGAAGTTTCAAAATTACTACTCTGGTTGGTCACTTACGTATCTGGACAATTTAAAATGAATCAACGGAACTAAGAAGATACAGGACTGCAAGTTTTTTGTTGACACGTTTGTTGTGGTTTGTGGTTGGCTCGCAGTCCCTCTAGCAGAGGAGAAGTCAGTCAGTCCGTTAAAAACTTGATACTTATAAATTATGAGGTAGATTCTGTTTCAATGTCGTTAAAAATTCCTTTGCACAAAATCGAAGAATTAAATGCAGTGCTATTGGAAATGCAGGTTTGCATAAAGTAAGTTAAGTGGAAAACCGGCCATTTTCAGTAAAGCTGTTCGGCTTAGTAGGGCCTTGCTGCATAGATTTTATTATGCGTAGATTAAATTATGCAACAGTGGGTATTAAAAGACCACTTCAGGATATGGTTATCAGGTGACATTAGGCAGGACATGCAGATGTGGATAGTATTTTTCAGAGGAATTTAATGGGTTTACATACATTTCAGAAAAGAGTTGGACTAGTAATGATAGTTTAAATATGTTTCCAGACAGTGCAGGGTCAGCTGGTTCAGATTGCGGTCGTTTGGTAGGTTAGGAGTGGGCATATTCTCAGTGGCCAGAGTTTTGGTTCAGAAATAAGATTTTGAGGGATATAACATTTCTGGAAATGGTGCATGTTTTGCTTGCACTGGTGTTGTTTGGTAATAAATTTAGCAGTCGCCAGATTGTGCTTTATATTGATAATGCAGTTCTTGCAGCAACGTCCGCATATCAAGGGTCCGATGTTGTGTCATCTGGATGGTGCACATCTAACACGTTACCATTTCTCGGAAAATCTGAAAAGGTCGGCTTTGGCTCAAGTATGACACGAACACATCACATTCCTTCCCCGTTGGTGCTGCTACCGAAGCTGCTGTTGCAGGTTATCCACAAGTTGTTATCCAGCGGGCTGGTAGATTGCGATCGGATGCCTACCGCATTTATATTAGGCCATATTCTGTTTTCACCCATTCTAAGATGTAAAGCATTGTAGTAGGTTTTGTATGGTTGCAAAGACAACCTTTTATTAACATATACTGAGGAAAAAAGTTTAGCAAGTTTGAAAACATATAACTTTAGGAGTACATGCATGGAAGAAAGCAAGAAAATCAAATATGTGCCATGAATGAGATGTTTAATCGCAGTCGATAAGCATTCTTCTCATTCCATAATATTGCTAGATAAATTGTGTGTCTTACCGGAAAGGACAAAGAGTTCAGACAAAAAAGTCACACAAGTCTCAATATCGTGTGTGCCCACCATTAACAGCCCAAATCGCAATACATCTTCGTCTCATGATGCAAACGAGCTTTCTAATAACCTGTATAGGGATTCTCGCCCACTGATATAAAAGAACGCATTTAATGTCACGTACGGTATTGACGTCATGTTGTTCACATACCTGCCGACCTAAATGATCCCTTAAGTGTTCAACTAGCGAGAGACCCGATGATTTTGCAGGCCATTGTAGAACGTTCACATTGTTTTGGCGTAAAACGTTCTGAGTGTAACGTGCGGTGTATGGCGGGCATTATCATGTTGCAAAATTCTTACGTTACGTTGGTGCATGAACGGTACGACAACGGGCTGGATTATTTTGTCACCGTACGTTTGTGCAGTTAACAAGATCAGTTTTCCCATCATGGTATATGCCAGCCTAAACCAAGACACTTCCACCACCGTAACGGTCACGTAGGATGACGTTATCAGTGTCCGACCTTTCACCTTGTCTCAACCTTTGAAATTGTCTTTTCTATACGCGTACTCTGCCGTCAGCCAATGAAACGTTAAACCGGGACTCGTCGGTATACAAAACGTCATTCCATTGTCTACGTCACCGCGGCGATGGACTCGAGCCCACTGGACCCTTGCCTGACGGTGTCTTAGCGTCAATGAAATACCAACGTATGATCGGCATGCTTTAAGTCGAGTGGAACGCTGCCTGTTTCTGACCGTGCTGCCACAAACTCAAGTTCAATAGCGTTCCTGAGAGGATGAGCTAAGATTCTGTAATACATGAATAACGTCGTTATAAATCGGTCTTCTCGCGGCGTAGTTTTACGAAGACTTCCTGATCTAGGCCTGTCAGCAGCGTTACCTGTTTGCTGTAGTCTGTACCTTAGGCGACTTATTGTCGATTTATGTCGATTAAAATGCCTAGCGACTGACAGACCAGCCAATAGTATTTTGACTGCTCTCAGACGTTCTTCAAACGTTATTCCAGGACGACGTCCCATCATTAATTTTTAAAACTTTATTGAAGGCTTTTTGCTTTTCAGCAGAACAGCAATACACTGGCTTGTTTTTTTACAAGCTAAATGATATTGAACTAGTTGTGCACGCACCGCACGTGATTTTCGTTAATTACGCCATACTCTGCATTACAAACAAGTTTATGTACGCAAACTAATCGGTTTATGATGACCAGTGTCCAACAGGGTTTAACATTACAAAAACGTTTTTACATCTCTGCTGTGTATGTAAATATTAAATATGTAATCAACTTGCTAAACTGTTTGCCATCGGTATACATTTGGCAAATGGTATTTTACTTAAGAATAAGCATGTTGTAGGTTTTGATGCACGATTCCCATTTTAACAATGGGAGCAACGTACTTTTAGGAACAGTACGGATCTGGTGTCTGGGTTCGATAGTGATCAATAGTAAGGCACGCTTTCCCGTTAGACAAGTCTCGTACTGGAAAATTATGGTGGCAAGGATACAGTGTTCTGTCGCTGTTGGATGTCATTAACAAGCTACGTTGTTGAAGCAGGTTGGTGACGAGACGTCTGTGATTTTACTCCACAGTGGGGAAAATGACTTGGGTCGAATCTCCCTTCGGAGGATTAGTTTTTTGTTGGCTGCTATTGTGTTATTTATACGCAGTCACTTTAATGCGAAATTAATTTGGTCGGAAGTTCTGCCTAGGAACTGTTGGCGATATTCCAACAATTGTGCTGCGATAGAGTTTGGCAGGAGGCGCTTCAACATCTCTGCAGCATACAAGATAGTGCAAAGCACTTTTTTATATTATGCAGGTTGACCTGCAATTGTGCATTCCAGCTATGGCACGTATAGATGGCGTGCATCTTACGTTGTTAGGTAATTGCATCTTCTTGAATCAGTGGGCATCTGCCATGGAAGATTTCCATAAAGGCAATATCGCGTGCTTTCAATAAACTAGTAGATCAAATGTTTTAGGTGATTAATAAGATGTATTAATAGAAAGGATTAGACGGCCAACATGCGGTTCTTGTCTTTGTCCTGCCATTCGTTTGTAGACCCTATTAAGGTTTTCTGTTGGATAAGCGATACATGTTAACTATTAACTATTTCTTTAGCTTTGGCGGTGGCACTGCCTAAGATTGGGCATTTGGCAGACAGCACAGTCCGAACAGAAAAAGTAAATCTTATCAACTTAGTTAATAAGTAGGTTATACACATGCATTTACTATATCAGTGTCTACACATCTGACACAGACTCATAGGATTTCGTCATTGAGCACGATATCTGTTTCCCAGGATTAGCCATGGTTGCAGATGCCGGAATTTCAATTGAAATTTGCAACTTGATACTTTATAAATGTGATGCCTTTTAAATTATATTGATGACACCTTATGGGGCAAGAATTTCAGCCTATTGTGGCATATATGTTTATGCCTATTTGGGGCATACATATTCAAATTAATTAGCATATAGTTTCAGCCGATTTGGGTTTAAAATTTCAGACTAATTGGGCATACAGTTTAACATAGTTGGGTATGCAGTTTGGCTATTTAAGCATAAAATATAAGCCTAGTTGAGCAAAAATGTTCAGCCTATATGGGCCTACAGTTTCAGCCTATTTGGGTATACAATTTCAACTTATTGGGGCATAGTGAAGAGTACAGTTTCAGCCTAGTTAGGCATACGCTTGAATGTTAGGGGTATATATTATGGATGGCTGTCTTTGGTCGCCCTATTTGTCCGGCGTACATACTTTGACAGTGGCATAGCACGATGCAGACGGGAACTTTGCCCATTAACTGCCGTTACCACATTAAAAGAGTGACTTTAAAGTTGTATTGTGTTAAATATGTAAAGAATAAATGTTTGTTAATTTTAAGTTGACTTGTCATATATGGGCTGTCTGAACGGGGACGCAGCATGGGTGAACAGGCGTTATTTATGCTTTTATTAAATATGAAAGAGTGGAATCTGTTCACCCGTGTGGCGTTGCTGTTCTTTTAGATACAAATCTCTTAATAACTAAGGGATAAAGTCTACATTATTGCATAAAACATGTCATTTGAAGATAAATCCTCAATATAGTATGTCACCCTTTTTCAGAAAACGCTATTTCTAAAAATATACATGTATTACTCAAAGTATAAATATTTAGACATGATTATACGTGCATGGAACATACACAAACATGGTATGACATAGTATAATTACAAATGTATACCAATTCTTAATTATGTTTACTTAATCGTTTATTCAAATTTTTAAAGAAAATTCTAATTCATTTTATTTTAATAATTTATAAATTAATCGAAAAGTACTCTATGTACAAATTCATGTACTATACACGATTTCACAACAAAACCAATTTACAGTTTACATCTTGAAAAGCTCATTTTCAAGAAAACTAGCGGCACCATGCAATGCACAAAACATACATATTTTCTTTTAGGCGCACCAACATCTTTATTAGATTTTCAGAAAAACATAAGGAAATTATGTGATCATTTATTATAAAGATTATAGACAAAATGGCGATCCTCAGTAACACGTTACATCCGAACACATGTTTTTGGCTATATTTATATGAAAAAAAGAAAAAAAGTAATTCTGCTATGATGTTATCTTATAAATCTTTACACATGAGCATAGTATATGCTTTTTGTAAGTGAATTAAACAGGCTTAGAAACCTAATGTAACATATACATTTGCGTGCTTATTTCTCTACTTATTTGCCAAAACAGGGTATAATGTCATATAAGTTTATATTGTAAAAGTTCAACAACAGCATTCATTTACATTCACAACACAATGGCTTAGATTTGCAATATAGTGCCTTATAGTGACAGTACAGTTAAGATGTTATTAGATATATTCCTTTTCTACAATGTCCTCATTTCTCTTAACTGTTTACAACACATTAAGCACATTAGTTAATTGTGATATAGCAAGTATAAAGCGTTTTCAACAGCTTGATGCGTTTTCATACATTTCAGTTTTCATGGGATTGTCTCGTATGTATCTGACGTTGTTTATATTTACAATACAACACAAAACAACTTTAGACCTCAACATATTCGAAGTATTGCATGCTTACAATACAATTGCGTTTTCTAACATGGATTTGATGTCGTTAATATTTTACAGCATAATGGCTTTATGACGTATTTGCATGTTAACAACACATTATTGTACATTCGCATATTTAATTTATTTCGCTTTCGGAACACAACTTAAAAGTCTCTATTAGCTGATAAAATCGTATATAATAAAGCCAACTGAAAAAAAATAGTATCACCGTCTTTAGTGTGTGAAGTTCAGCAAAAAATAACGAAATATGTTTGCTAGATCCCCAAACCTGATCACCAGGCATTGTTTGTATATTTTATTAATTTCCACTGTAAGGGGCGATTTTATTTACATTGTTTCTTTAATAGAACAATCTTCAGGAATTGCGAGGTTAGAGCGCTCCACAAAACAGTTAAAAGCACCTCAGTCGTTCTATTTGCCGGCTTACCGTTCCAAAGCTTTAACTGTTGAGTTTTCTTTTACGTGTTATGTCTCGACTCGTGTTTCTGTCACTTTTAGAGGTAGGTCAAATTTAAATATCTGTGGTACTTATTATAGGACCTTTTTATTTTCTGTGTTTTAGTTTGTGCACTTAAGGAATGTTAGAAATGAAGCAAAAGCTGGAGCACAGGACCTTTAAGTACATGTATTTCATTTGTACAACTCGACATCAAGTGTTATGATCTATCAACACCATTGCGACTTAAGTAGCATTCATAAAGGTCACGTGTTCCAACCGACGTTTATTAATCGACACAGTTAACTCTATACCTTACCACATAAATGTAATAGTGCTAGTTATCTCTCTTAGACCATAACAGGTTGCAACTTCCTTTTTCTTTAATATTATTAAAAACAAAGCTTAACATAATTGATTGAACAAGATAACATTTAAAAAACTGGCTATTAAGATTGACCATTGCTTAATCTAACCACTTAATCCTTGGCAAAGTGTAACTTTTCAAGTTTACCGTAATAATAGAAAAACATAACATAATAACATATTATTCTTTGATGCAACTCTCAACCTAGATTTACTTGTGAAAACACTTTGTAGCTTTAATTCAATTTAACACGTCCACATTAAAAGTTAACAAATGACACTTAATGATAAAATTATATTCAGGGGAATATACATATCGCTTAAAATGCTAACATAATGCAAAGTTATTGATCAATGACCAAACCGGTCTACACAAATTGGCCATCTTTAGCAGTCAAGTGGTTTGATTGAAAATGTGATATATATAAGTATTAAAGTGTACAAGAACTGACTGGTAATTAAGAATTAATTTGTAGATTACCTCCCCAACTCTCTTAACTAATAATTAGGCTATATCATGGTATATTTCCCTAACGTCACTTTTTAATATCACACACAATCTTTCAAATAGTTTGAGGCTTTCGCATTTAAGCCTTGGACGAGTTGCAGCAGATGCTGCCTAAGAACTCACATTTGTATCTTCTGATTGTGACACCCCACCATCATAATCATCATAATCCCTTATCATCATTAACACAACTATAATCATTTGCAGCTAAAGCGATGATTTCCTTCACATTATTATGTTTCTACCCTTATTCTATTTTTCCTCATTATAATTGCGTACATGTATGTTCCTTAAATACTTTAATTGCCACTTAGCAACTACATGCAACTACATGCATTAAATAACATGCACGATTTCCTCGAGATGTTTTCGCAGGCAGTATAACTGAGGAATTGTATTGGGTGTATATGCTGTAGATGTCGAGATAGCAAAGGAGGATGTTATGAAGCCTCCCTGTTACTGCTGCTTTTGTATATGACACGGTAAAAGTCGTTATTAAACAGGAAACATTTATTCTGTCTTTTCACATACAAGTAAACCTACACAGTACACATGATTTGATTACAGACTGTGATGTTCTTTAGGCTCTACGCCTTGGGGTTAAGCTCCATTGGCAACAAACAGCAAGGAAGGCTAAACCGAGTGAACACTGTACTGAGTGGACTCTATTCTCAGAACTGACACCACCATCCGTGTGTGTGGTATTTTAGTCCATATCTTTCTGAAAAGCAGAACTATCTGAGCCCACAATAAATTGTTTCGTTTGTGAAACCATTATGGGTATGCTTTTTATAAAGAAGCCAAAATTGCATGTATCTAAAGCAACAAATATCTGGTTTACAATGTAGTTTTCAGCTCCACCCTCCCCTATAGCGATTTGTCTGATGCTATATTTAAACGTGATGCATGAATCTATATTGCTGTATGCAACTAGTGGATGTTCCAATGATAAATATATGCGGAAATACTTAGTATTTTGCAAGTTTTCTTATTCCAACGGTGTATATTAACAGACAGCTAACCATGATTTTGCATTACTGAAGAAAATAAACCTACTGATTTTAATCTAATCAACAATAGACATGCAGCGAAATAAGGGACAATCGTGCATAGTGTAAGTCACAACAATTCAAACTCATTTCTCTGTACACATATAAGACAGCGAACAATACTACAAGGCATATTCATTAACATATTATTCACACTTTTATAATTGCATTAGAAGTTCTCACCTTTATTGGATCTAAAATCCGTTGTTGTTTCCAAAGGAATAACACGAAGGAAGTGTGTCACGTGTAACAGTGACGTGTACGCCCCTTGCCGAGAATGATTTGAAACACGGAAGTTAAGTCCTTTTGTTTGAAAGCAAACGCCCTTTAACTGGAAGAAGGCATATAGGTTCGTTTCAGCATAACATGCAAATAGTCAGAAAGACCATGGTATGTGTATTCGAAACTCCTCGGCGATCGAACAAGCTAGACACATATAAGTGGTCACGTGATATGGTGATATGTAGCGCATGCTTAAAGAGCAGTAGTCGTCTGTATTTTCGTATTTCCTGTAGATTTACGCACACAAGTATTGTTTCCGTTTTTATGTTTCAGGGACTTGGCGAAAACATCTATCATTAATTATCCAGAAAAAAAAAATGTTTTCATTATTAATATGTTTGCTCTCGTTGGGTTATTTACATTGTTCAACTCAAATACTGATCCCTGGATCTCTCCCTTGTCCCTGGTTCAATCATGTCGTAGAATTACATTAAATGCAAAATGTACCTTATTAATAAAAGGTATATACAATTGTACATTGTACGATAGAGTTTGCAAACAAGACTTTTTAAACGTTCTGGTAAATTTTCATATAAACAATGATCACATTACTGCACACTTATATATTTCCGCGACCGTCATTAAAATGGAGTACATACTATATACTGCATATAACTTCTTTATATTTAAGTTATCAACATTAGGTATATTTTTCCACAAGACATGTTAATGTTATGAATGACAAGGATTTAAGACGGTTTACATTTATTTTTACTTATTTTAAGTTGTTAAATTATTTTAGCATTAACACAATGCAATGACAAGTGATTACTTTTACCATTATACACAAAAGCTAACCTTGACATTATATTTTACATAAATAATGTCGTAGAAAGATACAGTTTATCTCAGATTCGAAATCTTTATTTTTAGCAAATATCGCTCAATGCATATATAAAGATTAGGGAATAATAGATAATAGAAAAAATGCGTCAAATATTCTAGATGAGCCTGAAAAATATACGTTTGTATGACTTATTAAGATAATGTTTTTATAAAGCTGAAAGACGCCGATTAATCCGAGAATGCGATTTCGTCTAAATTAGGTAATAACACAATTTTACTATCGTTATTTAAGTATTTACATAAGTCTTAACTTATTCGTTTATGATACCTAACAGATAAAACTGTCTCTAACCGTTTTTCTTTTTCCACACAATTCGACAATATAAACATAGCTAATAAACTTCGCCGAATATCTTCTTCTTTGCATATGCATTACAAGATGCCGTCTTCATCAGTCAGTATTGCTATGCTATTGAAAAACCTTTTGTGATAAACATATCTGTTTACAGTATGTTATACATATATTTCTCTACTGAGCTCCATAATTGGGTAAACCGTGTTAATATTATGCCGTTTACAGTGCTGTTTTATTTACCGTTCTACTTTGATTTTTCTTTACCTACTGCTGCTTTGGTTAAATCGGATGGATTATAGTTGATTTATAACACATTGGATTATTGTTTTACTTTTAAGATATATAGACACTTATTTTGCAAATGAATTATGTTGTTGTTGATGACAATTTGAACAAAATGAAGTATAAACGAAAACAAAAACTTCCATGTGGCAACATATATCAGCTGACTTCTTGTGTTCAGTGGGTTCTACAAGATCTTCCTTCTGCCTTCACCTGAAAAAACGTTACAGCGCTTAAGTGACCCTAATAGTGTTGCTGGGATGTACCTCCAAAACAAAACAACAGTTATTAAAAGACAATGACTATTGAATTACAAAATTATATTGGTAGGCTATATTTACCATTTTATACCGTGTTTTGTTATGTAGCGCTTTTATAAGAACTGATCTTAAAAAGTACAAATAAACATAGTACTTAATCTAAATGGTACACGACAAGATGAACACGTTGATCTAGCATTGTAGAAAACAATTTAGGATTATGAGGAAAAGATTTCAATAGCGCCTTAGAGATTTTAAGCGTAAACCATATACACCTTTAAAAGGCTCTTCAACTTTAAAGCAGCACGCTGTTACTGTTATGATTTAATTGAACAATAGAAAACTTGTGTGTCATTCTTCACATGGACAAGGACAATGCTACAGTGTGCATGCTTGAGTGTTAAATCATCTCATGTATAACATTATACATGGTTAAGAGCTAAAACTACCTTTTACAAGAAATTTCAACGATAATTTCATTGCTTCGTTAAACCATTTTCATGATTAAAATAGTTTAATTAAAACAATATAAGTATGCTTCTTGAACCAATTTTATTTTGCAGAAATATTTGTTAGATCTTTATGACCGTGTACTACTTACAATGGCTCATTGTTCATAAATATCCCAGTAAGGGTAACAATTGTTTATCTGTTAAGAGGTAAGTTGTCGAATCATACCTAATTAGCCCTTTTTCTTTATTTAATGAAGCCTATATTGCGGACACAAATATGCATTATCACATTTGCTTCATAAACATGACATGTTTCAGGAAAAACAACAAGAGAAAACAAGCACACATGCCAAACGTTATGGTGACTGCAATATAGTTAAACAGATTGTTTAATGTTTTTATACAACTTCCTAATTTATATATTTACCATACAGTGCAATGTCTATGTCAATGTTGATTTAGTTTAGTACTATTATATACTGTCTTACAATATAAACGACAATAACACGTTGATGTGTAAATGTGTAAATCTTAAATATTTTGTGATGTGCTCGCCTATAAGGTAAAAAATACGTTACATTTTTTTTTCAATACGTTGTCGTACAATCGTTTCCTATGGAATACATAGTAGTTTGAACTAACAAGTAACATGGTTCACTTGGCTTAGAACACACACATTATTACAGAATGGCATCCGAAAAATCACCGTAACTAATTCTTTGCTGATTTATTTGTTTTATTATTTGATGTTCTAACATTTTGAGAATGGAAAACATAAGATAGTTATAAGGCTTTTAAGTGTTTCCAGATATATAGACTACAATCAAACTAGTACCACATCAACTCGGTATTAGACGGTTACAAGTAAAGAAGATGACATGCAAGCCTTACAACTTTGAATCCTCGTGGGTATTCTCTAATATCGGACCATGGCGCATACAAATCCAGCATACTTGTATTCTATCATTTCAACCTCTCATCTAAACGAAAAACTTTAAAATTAAATTAAAAAGATCATTGACAGTGAAGAGAAGGGAGTGTGGGTAAGACCTTACTGAAGTGCTGTTTTATATTAAATAACACCAGGGTGTGCTTTAAATTGACCCTTGGAATAGTAAATTTAAGAAAACAAAAACAAAGTAACATTGGTGTTATTGCGAATTTTATTTATTTACAAGAAATGCTGCTTATTATAGTTAAATAATGCGTGTAAAGTCAATGTCATTTCGGTTAAGTAATCATTAGCGCACATTCAGGTGAATGAGCAAATTTGAAAGCCCTTTCTGGTATCTTATCTATTTTTGTCTATTTATTTCTGGACTGTAGTCCCGAGAGATTAAATATACGCATCTGAACGAGAAATAAAGATATATTGAGCACTACATCACGGAAACTTAAACTCTATTTCCATTCTGAAACGTTTTACAAGATATTTTGACTTAAAAGTGACACAAATTCGCACTACAATTTACGCAATGTTGGTATTTTGTTTCTCCTGTTTGGCTGTTCTATTATACCACAGCGTATTTCCTGTTTTTCTTTTCTAAAAGAATATGAGCAACCGACGAAATTGCAAACTTTAACACAGTTTTATACGTTATTAATAATGTTAAATTTAAATTACAAAACCGCTACTTTTCAAGAGTGAGTAACGTTTCGGATAAAGATCATGTCACAGAAAAGAACAATGTATCTCAAGATGTCAGCTTGGTCAACAATACGAATAGGTAGGGAAAGTAAAATTAACAGCTATTCTATTGCAGTAAAATAGTTTCGATTTATGCCGTGATGTATCGTTTATGACGGCGGAATGCTTCTTTGTTTATTGAAGCAAAATATTGATAGTGTTAGAATTATTTATTTAAATGATGCATTTACAAAACCTTTTTAGGATATATAAGCATGTCTGCTTTTTGCACTTGTTTTTATATTAGTTTCAAAAACAATTGAAAGTCATCAACATCTAGTAATTTCACTTCATCTTAGCAGTCTTTAAGGGCGTCATATTGAGAAAAGAGGAAACAACATTATGACTTGGTCTACAAACATCGGCAGCTTCGATATTATAGGGCTTATCTTATGTACAGTGAAAGCTTTATCCGTTTTTAAACATGTTTTCTGTTTGTAATGTAGATATAAATCTTTGTAGGATTGTGGTGCGCGTGCAGTGATAAAGCCAGATCGAGTATTAAATAATTAACACTTTCGTACAATAGAGTTAGCGAGAAAAATCATATAAATAGGTACTTTATATTTGTACATGGCGAAGAGCAGTCATAATTTATGACATGCTTAAACATATTGTAAAGCCATATACGATCGTATACATGTTTTGTCGATATTTTGGATCAAATAGAAAGAGCGTGTTCAATAAGTATGTCTTTACAACAAACGTGAAATCTTCATAATAAAATATGGTATGTATTTTTGTGATATTTTAAAATCTAATGGAACTTTTTGCCGACAATTTTCTAAAACAAACGTCCGTTTCATGTCTCACTGCGGTCCTGTGTGCTCGGTGACAGTTAACCAATGATTTGACTTTCTGATGGCGACTTTGTCTTTTTTGGAATTCCTACAGAACTACCCACATATATGTATGCAAGAACTTTACTACCATGGTGGTTATAATATATGATCAGAGTTACTGAGATTAACCGAGTGCTGATATCTTTGTAGGATGAAGGATTTACTTGTTAAACAGAATAATTTCTTTCATCCACAGAAGAAGGAGATCGATCTGTCCACGTCGTAAACAAATCAAACAATATGGGTTGGGGTGGTGAAGTTTTAGCGTTAGGCCTGGGGGGTACATTACCCGATCTAAACCACTTGCGGGGCGTTTAGCCCCACTTTTGGGCCGAGCTTACTAGCTTGCTCCACATTTTTGGCCGAGCGAGGGCCAGTATACCACTCGTATTGGATAATGAAACCTCCCATGGCCCGATCCGAGGTACTATGCTGCCGCCGCATAGCAGAACGCCCCCGCCAGTACTCTAGATCGGGCAATGCAGCCTCCAAGGACCCAATCCGAGTGGTATGCTGGCCCACCTTGCTATTCGATAGGGCCTGCCCCACCCTCTCCCGCACCCGAAAAAATAGCCAGAGCCCCTGGTCCACCACCCTCGCCGGCCCAGAGGGGCTGTGCTTCATGAGCCTTCTTACTATTTAGAGGCGGGAATATATAAAGCAAACACACCGATTCTATGAAGCGGACAGACAATTGGTCTTGGCACTAGCTCGGCTCCAGGGAGCGCTGCGGCCACTCCTGCTCAAAGACTTCTGTACAATTCACCTCATAAGATTTCGCAAAGGCGGCGGCACGAGGCGGGGTAGGCGTCAAAAACGACCCGGGGCTTTGCATGGCCTATGGCTATAAGAGGGAGGGGTCAAAACATTACTTGCGTCAGCAGAGAGCCTTTACCAAAGAATGTATGCGTTTGACGACCATCGAAATTCCCTATTAGAAAGATATGTTGGATATGTATATATCCATTGCACTATGGACGAGTATATCGATGAGTTACTTGCAGATATACCCGACCCTAAGGGTCAACAGTTTATCCACCTTGACAGCCAATTCCCTCCACCGGTGAAATTTCCAGCTGAAACGTGGGTTGAGATTATAAACAACGCCAAAGATTAGTTAGAAGTAGACGGTGCCGCCGCGGTCTTCTCCACGTGGAGGCTGGAGACAGAGGACGCCCTTGATATTGGTGACGTTGAGATCGCCAATGGTATGTACGTTAGAGCCGGCCGACGGCCTTTGACGCCCGCATGACAGACGCAAGAGCAATACGACTTCTCACATCTCTTCCAGAGGGCAGACTCCTCCTGCGAATCAAGTTTTTGAGTTAGAGATCCGAGGATGACAGGGTAGTCGAAGACAAAATCGACCCAGTCCGTGCAGGGAGGACGAAGGACAAGCGGTCGTTCAGCTTTCCCGAAACTCAAAGCAGGGCGCCCTTGCTGGGATTGACAGTGTGTTTTATTAGAACGCCTATCCGGTCAACGCGGTGGTGGGTGGGCTCTACCCCGTTAGAAATCCAAACTCAGCCAACCTCATTCCCCTAAGGCATGGCGATCTCAATTGCGTTGCCCGGAAAGTAATCGAGAATTTCGAGGGCGCCCTGAGGGGCATGGTCTCACAGAAGCTCGCAGCAAAAAATCACGGAGTGGGAGGCGAGGGTCCACGAGCTACTCGCTACTGTGGACGATAGTAGCTCTCGAACGCATCCTCAAAAAAGCAATCGTCCTGCGGCACATCGCTGGGGAAGACATCTACATCTTCGGCAAATATCAGCAGGGCTTCCATAAAAGAGACTAGTAGAGCTCATCTGCCATAGCGACAACGCCTGGTCCAAAGACCTCCACTTTCCGGCTACAAGAGAGGTCCACACGTATAAGGGCTTCCGAAGCCATTCAACAAGCAACCCAGGGTGAGCCGTTAGCCATCTGGATGCTCGGAGGACAAGACAGGCATTTCAGTGTAGACCAGTTTGTGCCCCCGGACGGCCGCACGTACCGAAATCAGGAGGCCCGCAAAAGACTGCAGATAGTGTGTAAATTCTTGGGGGATGAGTCCCTAGCCGAGAGAGCCTTTGGCGAGAACCATGCAGCCAGCATCAAGGCCAATAAGCGCAATGGCTGGAAGCCAACCCCAGGCAGCTACCTCCCGGACATCGAGAAGGCTTGCGTGGAGCACGGCCACGGCGGGCTTTGGAAATCGATGGGCTATGACACGGGTTAAGATAATTCTATATGAAGGGCTGCTACCTCACAATCTTCTGGGGGCACGGCGAGGCCAGCCTAATTTTTAAAGGTTCGGGCATCCGGACCACCGCATGGCTCGTGTGGCCATCAATGGCACTCTCCCGGAATACATTGGTGCAAGTTTCGCCGAGTTGCAGAAGTGGGAGTTCGCGATAAAGGTCCACCCTGTCAATCCTGTCTGGTTTGGGAAGCATTTCACAGAGAACGGTTGGGCCCCGATGTCCCTGTTGGCCTACCTTGTGGAAAGTGGCCTGCTGGATTCTCTCAAGGTCCGAGTGGCTATCATCGCATTCGAGAAGCAGACGGAGGTCTGGCTCCCGAATGACAGAAACCAGGGCTGCAGCATTATCGGGAAATGTACCCAATGAGCAAGGCCGATGGAAAAAGGCTGGCCGGGAGGCTTGTAACCGACCCCGGATATCTTGAATTCCTGGTCTGCGATACCCGCCAAAGCGGCACGCTGGTCGGGGCCCATGTCCTCACATATTACGACAGCACCCAGCCGCAGTACGCGAACATAAGAGCCAGCATGCTTGCCTACGCCCACATCAACCTACTGGAGATGCTTCGCTGGTTCACGCCTAACGAGGCTGTCCGAGTTGCCACCGATTCCATCTACGTGAAGACAGTAGCCTTGCACAAGCTGCAAGGGATCGGGGCGTTTGTTGCCCCCTAAGATGCAACTGCAGGGAGGTTTGGTGCCTTAGTTGCCTCTTAGAAATAGACCCCCCACCACTGTTGCCCCAGCTCAGTGGAGAGACAAGGGCGAGCGCAGCTGTACATGCCAATTGAGCACGCTGCATTTCCCCCCAAGCCCGAATATATTGTACAAGCTGTCTGCCACCATTCAAGTCACCAAGTCATAATGATCCACTGTCAAGGTATAAGTTAAGCTACCTCAATGTCGGTGGAGGCTCAGGTAAAACAACTTGAGCCATCGAGCTCTTCTGATCCAAAGACCCAATGATCTTCACTTCGACACATCATCTGGCCAAAGAGATGCGAACCCGGGATGTAAAGGCCTAAACCTATCACAGCTTCTTCCGCTGGAGCGGACAAATAAAAGATGCCTCACGACTGGCTGCGGCAGAAGGCGGACCACTATGAGGTGGTCGAGGTCGACCACAGAGCGAAGGACCCCACCCTCAGGAACCTGAAAACAAAAGTCCGCCTCCAGCCAGACAAGACCAGTGCCAATGGTTGCAAAAAGGGCCCCCGGCTGCCTTGGATGGGATCGGTTTGTGAATGCATGGAATCCAGGCGACCGCATACTGCTTTCGAGACAAAAGTTGCGCGACCAGGCACAGGGGCTTTTATTCCAAGGAGCGGTTTCGGGGCACTTTTGAGCTTCTTCTCTACCACCCGAAAAACAGACGGAAGCAGAATATTCAGATGGCGATTCCGGGGGCAGACCAAAAGTAAGAGCTAGTTCTCAACGACATCGTGGACGTCCCAGTCGAGGCTGCAGGGGCTGCTATACAGACAGATGACTGGCGTTTGGGATATTTCATCACAGTTCACTCCTGCCAGGGTCTTACAATCCACAGCCCTCAAAAAGTATGGATACTTGACGAATTACTGCAGTGGTCCAATCTGACCTTCCTTGTGGTGTTTCGAGTGGAGTACAGGGACCAACTAGAACGGGTTGTCTGTCCCCAGGAAGAGGGTTGCGACGTCGGGCAACTCACCGAGCAGCAACTCCGTAAGTCGAACCAACAGAAGCATGTGGCCTATAAGCGCCAATACCTAGCCAAGGGACTCATGGGGTTCAACCTTAAGACCGACCACATGCTGCAGCTCAATGAGGCTCAAAACAAAACAACCGTTGTACAGCATGCAACATCGAGCTGCTCTGGGTTCCTGCCCCATAAGACTCACAGCAGTTCAGTGTGGACCGGCTGGACAACTCCAGAGGCCACATCCATGACGATGTCCGCTGGACCTGTCTTGAGTGAAATCGAAAAAGTGGGGCCGCAGCCCTCAACGCTTGAGAACCCCATCGGGGGATAATTGAGTGTCTGGGAGCACCACCAGGAGTTCCTCTCGCACAAAGCCTCGCCCAGATCCATCCATTAGGTAATAGAGGACGGTTCGTCAGGCTTCGTAACAGAGCGCCCTATCCTGCAAACCTCAAGGGACCACACGGGGTCTGCAGCACGTCGGCGGCCCTCCGGTATGCCGGCCTAGTAGAGGTAGCAGACACCGGCACCGTATGGAAGCTCTTGCTCCTTGAGACCAACCGAACGGCCGGGAACAACCGAAGAGAGATTTTGTGCCACGGATTCGGCCTTGATGGTGTCCACTGGCCGTTAACCGATAAGCCTGGTCTCTTCTCCTTTCAAAGCCGCTTCAACCAAGGGCAACCTATCTACCCAATCCGTAGACCACTGACCCTCTGGCAGTCCCATTTCGACCGCATACTGGTACACGAACAGGCGTTCAGCAAGTGTCTGGTTGAACCGCTCTACAATTCCCTGATCACGGTGGATGTTCACACGGCCGCGCTTGACCTAAACCGCGTTCTTTGCCAGAAGCTGGAACATAAAGCCTATGAACTCCCACCTAGGATTGACTTGAAACAGTTTCGGCCATCGCAGCGGGCCCCGCTTGTAGATCCGCTCGAAAGCAGCGGCGACCTCTTTAGCCTCCTTTGTAGTAAGCGAGGTTCAGCGCTTTGAACCTGCTGGCCACATCGACAACAGTCAGGGCACACTTGTATTTCTTCCGACGAACCTTGTCGTTTGGTAAGAATAAGAGATCGGCCTGGTGCACTTCGTTCGTTACTGAAATGTCAGACTTGGGCCTCGGTGTATGGCGCGGAGCAGGAAGGTAAATTTGCCAGATGGCATGCTTAAAGGAAGTCCCGGGCCATGGCCTCAGAAACCCTAGCCGCGGCCGCCAGTTTTTGAATCGCCGTTAGCCCCTTCCAGTAGCCCCTAAGGTTGTAGTATAGTCTTGCTTCTAATCCATGGAGATATTCCAAGAGCATGATCAGCCTCCAATACAAAGAAGCCACAGGCTCAGGTAGCTGCCCAGCTGTTGCCCAGAAGTTAGTCGGGCCTGCTTGTAGCCTATCTGCGAAACGTATCATGAACCTTTCATCTTTCCGCCGGCTATCGAGTGAATTATGCGCGACATCGATCATAGTGGGAACTAAGGGCCCAGGAACTTTGTGCCGTCGAGCGGCGTAGCCTACTTCAAGCATCTTAGTAAACAGTTCCTCGGGAAGTCCCATGATAACCGAAGGTTGTGTATAAGGAGCGGAAAAAGAAACGGAGACAGTATTAATTAATCTGCTTTTCTAAGTAGTAACCCACGAGCCCGGCCGCTCCGAGTGCTAATACGATTAATCCAATCTCTCTAACTTGCTGGTCGTCCGATGGATGGTTGGAGTCGGTCAGCTGAGGTTCGGGCCCAGTGGAATCAATCATTTTGTTTGCCTTTGGCATGACCCAAGCCATTTTTGCCCAAGCAGCCTCAGCTACCTGAAGCTGTTCTATGGCAAGGTCATGACGTCGACGTTCTTCTTCGATGTCGGAGACCTTAAATAGGCTAAACAGATTCCTGTGAACGCCACCGCATTTGCGAGCGTACCGCCCAACATCTGTGCAATGCCGACCATGGTATTATACATAGGCACCCTACTTTAATATGTCAGCGGGGATTATTCTTTGCTTGATGAAGAGATCTCTGTTGGCGAGCTCGGCCGTGATACCGACTATGGCCATGCTAACGTCCTGTGGGGTGAATTCCAGTTTAGGGTACGCCCCTCCGAGGGGTCTTGCTCCTAGTCACCTTCTCTAGCGGCGCCACATCCTTCTGCTCTAGCGACGCCTCCTCCATCGGGTCCTAACCCGCTGTCGCCTCCGCCGCTGTGGTAGGCTTTTAATCTTTCTCAGTAGATACATGCTTGGATGCTTGGCAATGTTTAAAAGTGCTTAGCATTGCTGTGATAGGAGCTAAGTACAAGCCATAGCTCGCTGGTGATAGTAGTTAGGCCATGTCCAACGAACGGATCTGCAACGAGGTAAAAAATCAGTAAATCCCGCCGAACAGCCGGGATCGGGAGCAGCTGGCTTACGCCCACAGTGTAAATCTGGAGCGCTGTGGAGCCAAGAGTCTTGGTCCTACTAGCCCCTAGTCGAGCCTCATATCGGGCGTAGAGCTTACCCATCTCCTCAACAGTGACCTTCACCTTCGTGATCTTGGGGTTTTAGAAGGCTTCGCTCTGGCATTGAAAGGGCTGACTCGGTTCCTCGCAGAACATTAAGACCCCCGTCATCAAACGAGCGGGGACGTTCAGGTTTATGTTCCACAGCGTGTCGAACTTGTCCTTTAATATCCTGCGGTGCCGGATGACCCGCTCGTAGAGGATCGCTACCTTCCCAGCGTACTGATTGTGGATGTTTTCGGCCAACTCCCTTTTAGTCACCATCTCGAACTCCAAGGCAATGCCCTCGATTGAGTATTTGGCATTCTCATCGCCGGTCGCCCTGACACATTGAACGTAAGTTCGTACTCGAGCCTATCGCCGATAGCGGACTGAAAGAAGATGTACCCGAGTCTGTACCGGAGGAGAGTTAACCCCCAACATTGGAAGGTCGGCTGGAGCATTTATTATTTTGTTGTTGTAGCCGGGATTGATGTTTACGAGCGTGTCACTAGGAACAATGTACAATCCTGTTCCGAAGATCACGTTGAGCTCGCTCCCAGCGTACTGCATTAACGGGTGATAGCGGCCTGGATGTCGACCGGAGAGTTGATCGCATCCTCCACTAGGGCTAGAAATTTCTTTTGCACTTCGAAGCCGCCTGCGATTCGGGATTTGGTCCCCGAGCAGAGCCCAGACGTAGGTCCTGATCGAGTCGTTGATATACTCCATGCCGGCCTAAATGAACTCAATGTGGATCTTCTGTGACCCAAACGTCATGTTATCGGGGTCTAGGCTTCCGGCATTTTGGCTGGCAACTTGTTTTTCCTGGTTGTCGTGCCGGAAGTGTGGGTCCACGCAACGTGCACTCTGCTGTATACGCCCCCAAGGTCGCGGCTGTTGGGGTACTCTTTCTGGCACCAATCTGTCTGGGGGTCGACCCCGAATTTCTGGCAAAGCCGTCCATACGCTCTCTTGTCGTAATTATTGTTCACGGGATCCCAGGAGAAATCCTGGGGGAAGGCGCATTTCATTTTCGTGAAAATGCAACAGGTGGTGTAGTACATATGGAAGAGGTAGACAGACTGAATGAGGGTCAGGTCCATTCAGGTGGTCATTGAATGAGACCCACAGACCGCCGTTGCGCATCACACGGCGAAGTTCAGCTGGTTCTGCCAGAACTTCATCGGGTTATTAGTCCAATCTTGAATTGTGGCCTCTGTTATGATCTTGAGCAGCCGGTAATGTTGCCTGATTTCGGGCAGGCTGGCAGAAAGAAATAGTTTGGGCCTGCCGAGATCTTTAGGATGGACAAGTTTCTGGCGTTAAGGTTTCTTGGATATCCCCCGGTCTTATATTTTACGCCGCTATTGAAGGTTAAGGCCTTAATGAAGATTGTCTTTCGTATGGAAGAGTTTTCAAACAATCGCCGATATCACTACAGGCCCGACTTATCTCAACAGCCCATAGACAACAGGATGGGAGTTTGAAGATAGGTCTGCGGTCGATCATGTACACTATTGGCTGCTACAACATTATGAATACCGAGTATGTAACCTCATCCGAGGAGAAACATTTGTGCGTCTGGGCCTTGGACCTTTCAGCAGCTGCAATAATACCTCAGTGCAAGCCTCCCACTCCGCGGCCTAACCCCAAGGCTTGATGAAACTACTGGATTAATCGATCTCGAAGTTCATTATTCGCTAGGATCCGTTCAAATCTCGGAAGGGTTGCTGGAGCTGCTAGGCTTCAAACAGATTGTCTTCAATTCCAGCCAGGGCGAAGTGCCCAAAGGGACCCTCCTGTAAATTTCAGCCCGCAAAGGTTGTTGTTTATCCACCTAGAAGAGGCGAACACCGCTGAGAACGCCTTTAACAGAGCCCCCCAGTAGTCTGCTCGCTGTTGTCGCTGTCGGTGGCTGGTCGTGCAAGGAGATCAAATCGTCCGTATCACCTAATCCCGTGTTCAAGCTCCTGAGACAGGGACATCTCTGAGCTCACAATCTCTGTTAGAGACGAGCGTGGTAACAGAATAGACAAACACTGTTTGCCAGTGAGTGTCATCCTTGAGATGAAATGAGTATCTTTGGTGGGCGTGCTGGGGTATGGGGGATGGAAACACAGTGCAGACTATGCTACTCGGGCTTGCGTCGATTGCTTCACTACAAAGTTTGCGTGATCTTTCCCACTACATAAAAAGAACCAGGATGGTAATGTAGACATAATGTGGTGTGTGATCATGAACCTCGGCGACATCGAATTACCTACGGATGCGGTTTCGGCGAGAGTGGTCGAGGCAGGGTCGAAGTTCTTAAAGGGGAAGTCCTCCTGAAAAACGGTGGCACCGTTATAGGAGGTCACCTTAATCTTAACAATCACCGGATAGTAAATTTGGATCTTCCAGTTCATTCTTACAATGCTGCAAACAAAAAATACGTTGACGAGCAAATTCCCAAGCCCATAATTACCATTATAACAGAAGATCGCGGGCCATTGGGAGGCAGAGTATTTCAATGGTCGTTCGGGTCAAACTCGGATGGTAATAGCCATAGTACAGTGGGCTAAGTCGTAAAAGGACAAAAAGAAAGATACTGGCTATGTCTTTGTCTGCGGCTCAACGTAATGAGAACTCGGAAGAAAGGGTGATTGTGGGCGTTACATTAGGTGGAAAGTATCAAGACGGGTATATCATAACTAGAATCCAGGCTTTTATTCCGATGAGAAAACTTTCCAACAACCACTAGAAGTTGATAAAGGTGATATTATCAACTTTCAGACGAGGGAATCGAGTCGGACCAATGTTTCGGGAGTCATTGCGCTGTTAAGTGAACTAGAGATGCTAAGTAGTAAACATCGAACCGAGACATGAAAGACGAAGAGATTCCAACGGCCCCATAAATGTATCCCACCCTGCCAACAAAGGGTGATGGCACGCCTTCCGTCTTCAGCAGATAGCCCGAATCCAGGCAGAGTTAATGCGAGAAGCTGAAAAAAGGGGCAAGAATTACTAGAGGGCGTTGAATTCAGTAGATGGCGCCGACGCTGCTTTGGCTTCATTTGGCGCTGGGCTTGGAATCGGAGGTGCTTTGAAAACCTTCCCAGACGAAGGAGGCAAATAAGTGCTAGCTGATCTTAACAAAAAAAATGAATACTCCCTCTCTCTGAGCTGCGTGCGTAGTACACACTATGTATATGTAGACCACCTCCATCATACATGTACCAGGATAAGTGTATATGTGTTAAAAGGCTTGGCCGCCCTTCTGTATATCGGCAACAATGTGTCCCCCTACAATCGACGATCTATTTCAGATCATTATCACTATCGCCACACTCATTTTGGTGGCCTATATGATGCATCGGCTTGAGCGGTCTAACGAAGAAACTGCAAAACTATATACTCTCCGAGAGAATAAAAAAACGAGGACTGATTCCCACGAGGCTGTGGGGGAGATCTTTGAGGCTTTGGACTGCACAGTCCCTCTGGGCCGGCGAGGGTGGTGGGCCGTCCCCTGGGGGCTCTGACGGTTTTTTTTCGGGTTGCGTGAGAGGTTGGAGGGTACCCTATCGCATAACAAGATGAGGCCAGCATACCACTTGGATCGGGCCCTTGGAGGCTGCATTGCCCGATCTAGTCCCCTGGTGGTGCGTTCTGCCCCACCTTGCTATGCGGGGGCAGAATAGTACCTCGGATCAGGCCATGGGAAGACTCATTACCCGATCCGAGTTGTATGCTGGCCCAAAAGGCATAACGCTAAAGGCTTGCCCCCCCCCCCCCCCCCCCCCCCCCCAAAAGTCATATAACGATCGCAGTTTTGGGTAAAGATGGTCAAGATTTGAAAAGCGATAAAAACTCTAGTCGTGAAGTAGTCGTGAATGGTCGAGTGCAGATCGAGTAGGACCGAGTTGCAATCTTGAAAAGGTCTTGTACGATTAGAGTAATTTGACGACAGGACTGATCTAGTTGTTAATTTAAAATATGCGCAAATCTACATTCATATTTGGAAAATGTTTCTGTTAATCTCGGAGTTTTGACACATTTATATGTACTCAAATGTGCAAGTAAAGGAATATTAATATTTAATACAATTACCACACCACCACCTGTTTTATTGCGACATTGGTCAATCAAGTCATGACAGAGTGCTATGCTTTACTTTAGAAACTTATATAAAATACCAACTTATTTCACATAATATAATATTATAAATAAGAACATTAGATTTGGAACAACGGATTTATTTGATCTTTCATTGAAATTTTACCCATTATATGATTTACAAGGTTCTCATTTGCGTGAATGTAATACACTCACTAATTCTTATACACTTCATATTAAATGTCTAAAATCAAATAAACACTAATTGAAATATACACGTTTTTATATAATAAAAGTATATGCTGCCTGACATAGGTATGCTATTATAGTACTGATTTCCTGGAAGGGAGCGCATGAACATTAACATTTTATCATAAATAGATAATTAATACACTATATGTTAACTTAATTACATTTTTTTCTAAAATAAAGGTATTCGCAAATTGCACTTCATTTTCCGTCGTGTATTGGATTAGCCAAGAAACAAAAATAAAATATGTTGTTATGCTATATAATGTAATATATAATGTTAGGCAAAGTTTAAAACGAGTTCAAAATATAAAGCAAATAATTTTACTTAGATATAAAATGCATGGCAATTTTAAGTTACAATCTAGTTCGGAATATACATCAACATTTTAAGTATGGAAATGTGTTGAAAATAAATATTCTGTCCACAACCAAATACGTATAAAGCATTTGTTTAGTAACAGTTTGCTTTCAAAGCTATCTGACATACACAATTATTTTTGCACAAAAGCAAAAGCAAAAACAAACTATGTTTGGTGTATGGTACACGTGTACCCAGGCGCTGTGCCCTAAGCCCCATATTCAAACTTTTACATACATATTACAAAACAACAACATACGACAGCCAACCCTTTTGGTAGTATTTTATCTTTTGCATAATACATATATTACATTTTAAATCCTACACGCAACACAACGAATGAAAAGACGATTGCAGTTCATTGATTATAAAACATTATCTTGTAGAAATTATTTACCATTATATTCACACAGAAGTAGCGATGCTGACACTTCGGAAACACTATCAATAATTCGTTCCCCGATGATAAATATTTGCGTAAATACAAATTATCTTTATGATAAATTTGATCTTTTTAAAAAATGCTTATTGGACAATGCATTCATAATACATCAGTAAAATGTGTCTACTGTTTCAGTTCTTACTTTGACAGTGTTTGTAAAATGTTAAAATCGGAAATTGAGAATAATAGTAAGGTCATTAAAATTTGAGGACATATTTACGTCATTAAAATGTGAGGACATATTAACGTCATTCAAAAGTTGGGACATATTTACGTCATTAAAAGGTAAAGACATTTTTGCATCACAAAAAGTAAGGACATATTTACCTCATTAAAAAGTTATGACATATTTTACGCCATAAACAAGTAAGGACTTATTTCACGTCATTAAAAGGTAAGAATATATTTACTTTACAAAATAATAAAAAACATATTTACTTCATAATTTGAAGAAGTAGTGACGTAATTTACATAATAATGTCAACATTGCATTTGGGTAAGGGAGAAGTTAACTCTGTTATAAGAACATCTACACAAAGTAGTATCAAAGAAATACTTTATTTAATTAACAGACAAAACCAAGACTAGAAACGATTCTTGATCCTGTTCATGATCTGATGGCATCGATGAACCAAAGTGTAACGTTTCTTCAATGAAAGAAACCCATCAAGATACAACAATCCTGATAGGGTGAAATTAAATGAAAAGGTATAATGCATGTTCAGAGAGGCCGCCATACCGCATACGTTATATTGTTATGATCATAAATACAAAGGTATCACATGCCCATTTAATTTTGAACCATTTATTACAATTTGAAATAGCATAAAACCAAAGTATTCACATGCCAGCCAGTTGTAACAGTCTAGTTATTTTACAAAAATGAGCAAATCCAACTGTTACCACTTAGAAGTTAGTATGTTTATCGACAAAAGTATACCTGTTGCTTTAGTAAAACATGTCCCTTACAGGGACCCTATCGAAATAACTGTACAATAGACATTAAAATTTTCTTCTGATCTAAATTTAAAAACGATTAAATATACAGCTGTCATATCTTGCGGGTTTGAATTTTCTTTCGTCTTTTTATTAAGAAAAAGTACAATCCCCACTTGAGACTAACGCTTCGGAGTTAATTATCACCCATATTATGGCGTTTTCTTTCTCATTTGTAGTCTTTAAACTGATATAAAGGCACCCTTGTAAGACACTACAAAACATTAATAAAACTTAAAACTAATTTTGGCTAAACTCAATTGATTTTTCTCTCCAACCTCATCACACAAAGCAGAAAGTTCAAAAATCAAACATTAAATAAAAACAACAACAACAATATCATTGAAATGTTAAGGCATTATGGTTCTAAAACTAGAAATAACACATGGAAACTTCGACAGAAAATATAAAAATGAAAATACATATATTTCTTTGGATAGATAGAGAGATAAAGATAGAGAAGGAAAGAAAATGATTCGTGTAATAAAAAAAAATTAGTAAAGTAGTCCATTATAATTCTTGCAAAAATAGTATCATACGTCCCAATGGTAATATACATATATTTTAAATACATTTCAATGGAATGATATCCCTATCGACAGCAACAATGTGCAAGACGGAAATCAGTAAAACAAGAATCTAAATTCTGTAATTCTGTGCAATTCTATATTTCATATACATGCAAATATGAAGGTCTACCGTTTTTATATTTACCTTTCTTGAAAAAATTATGAAAATAGTAAAGTTTTTAAAATACATTTACAATACAATAGCATAAGAAAGCAATAAATTTATCAGAAATAAATAAGCCATGCCACGTGTACCACCTTAACCTCATTTATTTTATATTTGTCTCTGTATACTCATATTTTGTGCATGCAACTGAGTTAAATAAACTTATCTTGACTTGACTTGAATAAATGAGTATTTAAAATTTATGTCGGTAGAATAAAATGACTTAATCTTCATGTACATAACTTGTATGGTTTGAAACATTCTTGTTGGTGCCATATATATACATATACAAAACTGCAAAAGCAGGACAAAACGTGGCATTGTCAAAAGGTAATGACGCATGAAATATCAACGTTATACTTGAATATATACATAGACAAACATCGCTTGTATTTAATTCAAACGACGAGTAAGGATACCTGTTAACTTTATAATAATTACCCAAATCTTCAGGTATGGGTGGTGTTTTAGAATTTCTGCAGCACTTTATTCTATAATTATAGACCAAATTCTACTTCTGGCCAACTTGCTTTGTTTCCATGTGATCGTAAAATCCGAAGGTTGATTTGTCAAAAGAAAGTTGATTTTAATTAAAAGAAAGTTTCTTTTTATATTATTGATTTTTGAATGAGATTCAGCAATACATAGTAAATAGGTATGTCATAATCTTATTGTACAAATCCAACGATAATAATAAGAAACATCATCAACTGCACGTAGAGTCCGGCGGATGCTATGGCGGATTCATTTCCAAGTCGTCCCGTTTCTCGTCTACTAATTGATCATTCTGTTTTTTCTAAATATATATAAATAAATATTTATTTATACGTCACTATTCCCACAAAAATAATAATTGTAAGAGAGTATTAGGTTTACCCGCTGTTTAATTCTTTCAATTAAAGATCCGGACAACAGACAAACATATATAAACGTGCATATAATCTACACGTTAATCTGTGTTGTGAATTAACTTCAGCTTATACAGCCACGTTTATTTTCATTTTACAATTGTCTTTCAGAACAATATCTCCTTTAAATATTGATTCGATATTCAGACAATCATACCACCGACAGTTTCAAACTAGTGTGGCTTAAAAGTCCTCATGCATACCAAAGAAATAAGCAATAGAAACAACAACAATAATAACACTTCACATTCCAAGTAGGACAAATATGTTGTGGTCTTTGTATGCTATACACATGTATGGATTGGACAATACATCCTCGTGTTCAGAATTAGAAACTGAATATACTTTCTGGGATTTGAAATGAGTATATAGAACAATTATGTCTATATTACCTTTTCATTAATAGTTGTTTTTCTTCGCTAAAATGGTTTGTATTCATTATTTAGTAATATAATGATTTATTCTGTGTTTTACGAGTCTTTCTTGCCTTTTCTGTAAACATTAAGCCATAACAAACTTTGTTCCCCCCCCCCCCTCATTATTTTAACATATATCATTTTAATTAACCAAACGATTTAAACTTATCCTCATATTTCTGACATAAGTACAAATATAAGTTAAGAGATGTAGAACAAGTAATTCTTCCCATGCTTATGTGAACTCTGATTTCGTTTTTCTCGTTTCATTATATATTTAATATACCCAATAACTCAAGCGGTAGAGCATCTGCTTGCAGATCGGGAGGTCACGGGTTCAAACCCCGGCCGGGTCAAACGACAGACTTTAAAGTTGGTAGTAGTGGCTCCCTTCTAACGCTCGTGGCTAAGGGGGCAGCATTACGCCTGACTCGTCGGTGTCAGTATAATGGACCGACCCGGTTCAGTTCCTGGGCACCTCATAAGTGCCCCAGTGCTATAGTGATAGAAATGTCGCTGCACAGTATCGGCAAAAATGCCCGCAAATCCCAAATCCCTATTTAATATATGTGTGACAGTTTACATCTTTCTCCTAAAACGGTGGAGTGTTATTTGTAACATTGTATGAACCCTGTCTGTATATTATGTGGATTAAGCAGAAGCCATATTTCCTAAACGCATTCGCTGCTTCACAATATATACAACACAGTTTCGTTATTATAAATTATAAATACGACGTTGCCCAGATAAATTTTTACATTTACATTAAATCTACGTTAACGACGATTTGACTGAGGATTTAAATATCTTAAATGTACATATATTCGATGTGCTTATAATATACACACTATACGTAAAGAATAATTACACCTTACCTTGTTGCATTTAGCAAACGCCACCGACAGTACAACAATACAACATACACAAACGCTTGGTAAAACACTTCCAATTATGACCCAGTCATCTGCAAAAGAAAAACACACAATTATCAATGTAAACATACACTTTCACGAAGACAACACTTTAAAATGTCACATCATCCTAGACCAGTCACCTGCAACAGGAGGGTCTTCCGTCTGATCTCTTAACACTGGGTAACTGAGATATACACTTTTTGAAACATAATTAGCTGTATCTTTTTCCTTAGGAACCTGACGTTTCTGTAGGAGACATTAAGGCTTTGATTTTTTTTTCATGGCGGAGCGTCGTTCGTTTGATTTTTGACCGGTACCAATAACCGGATATAACGATGGAGATGCGCGTGTACATGCCTGAAATCAAAGTTAGAAATGAGAGAAAATCAGTAGTAAACAAGGCAAACATTGACGAAAAATCCAATCAAGTGAGTAAAACAAAATCCTGCATCAGATTCTAAACATGCAAGGTACTAGTTAATGCGATATTCTATCTTTACTTTAGATATTACATATATCTACTAAAAATGGTCGTTAACAGATGTTTACTTCAGAGTTCTTCATAATAAGTCTTTAATATATTTAATACAGAGAGAGAGAGAGAGACAGAGAGAGAAAAAGAGACAGACAGACAGAAAGACAGCGACAGACAGACAGACAGACAGACAGACAGACAGACAAGACAGACAGAGAGTACATTTATATTTTAATATTTTTATTGCAAGATTAATAACTGTGCTGCTGTTTATCTTTTGAAATTTTGGAATAAAATAAATGACAACATAAGTGTTTACGTTAATACAAAATAGCTTGCAATAAGAAAACTTGCAAACAAAAACAACTAAAAATATTTTTAAATATGATGAAGCAAAAGACAAACAAACTGTAAGTGTCAGTTATGTAGTCATAAGTATATGTATTACTCTATTTTAAATGGCTTATCTACGGGACACTTTTTAAGTTCGTAGAGTAGGGCGTTTTTTAAACCACTTGAAATATCCAAATTTTGTTTATCTGAGCCCTTTGAAGTATGGCCCGTCTGCCTCCGTACACATTTTACATCGATCTACCCACTTCCTGAACGCCGCCCGGTACTCTTCTTTAGGTATATGTTGCAGACACTGGTAGACCGCACTGCTATACCACAACGGGATTCAAAACGGCGCCCTTCCAGCATTTCCTTAGTCTTGAGAACAACCAAAAGTCACAGGGGACAGGTGAGGGCTGTATGGAGGATAATCTAAGACATTAAGCCCAGATTCTTTCAGATACTCCCGAACCGTAGCGGATTTATGGACCGATGCGTTATCATGCAGTAATTTGATGCCGTGGACGCCGGTGCGCGGTCTGCGTTTCTGATAGAAATCAACAAGTTGAGTAAGAACGCTTTCTCTGTAGAACTTTCCAGTGAAAAAACTACCTTGAAAACTGTAGCATATTTAAAAGCATATTTAAAAGCATCATTCCCATTAACGTTCTGAAAATCAGCATGAATTTCTGTTGGCGGATACCCGAGCTGTGCTCGAATCTTACAATATGCCCTCTGTGAGATTTTTCCACTCATATTGAAAGCTATATTTTACTATAGTGCATAGAACTACGTGCTGAAAATACCTAGCGCTGTGCGCACGTGGACCACGTGCGCCACATAGCTTGATACCGTTCGAGAGAGGAATGTTTACACTAACTCTGTGTAAAGAATCGTGATTATCGCGTTTAAAAGTTATAGGCTTACTCTACCGACTTAAAGAGTGTCATTCGTATATCATATTTTCACACCATATGCACTTTCAAAGCATCTTGATAAGTGTTAACTTAGTTCAGACAATTTTCGGCGTATGTGACGAACAATTTTTAAACAAAGCCACGTGCACTGCTTTGCACACGTTGGCCACGATAACGGACAGTCACAAAGAAACAAGACACATCGAGTTGTACAGGTGTATCTACAACAGGATCTACAACCGTTTGCAACGTACATGTGCCTTTAAGAGAAACATTTTATATTTTAAATAAATTGAGATACCTTGTACTCGATGCATGTGAATATCAATGCATGCCAGTCACGATAGATTTATGAAAAAAGTGTTGGTGTATAAAAATCGAGCCCGGTAGAAATGTCGATAGATAAATTAGGCAAGCAACACCCATGTTTGGTGCATTAGAGGACATAAGATTATTTCATCAAGTAATGGCAAAAATTATACAGATTTCGCAGTTATAAATGCATAGATTTGAGTTGAGCCAATGCTATATAGATCAGATAAAATTTGGGATTATATCTTTGGAAGAATAATGGAAAAGTTGTGCTGGAATATTTTATACACGCTGCTATACAGTGAAAAAGAGTCAACTCTCTTCATTACTCTATACAATTCTAGTTATTGTCTTTACATCGTTTCACTCGCTGGCATTTAACACATTTCATCACATTTTACTATTTTTATTATTGTACTTCAAATATTAATTATTAGTTTATTACTTATATCTGAAATGAACAGCGATTGCTTGGTTGAGAACGGTAAACACCACATTCAATATTTAGTTCAAAGGCTGAAACAGCCACACTGGCGTTGCGCAATGGAACTACGTAGACAGGTGTCACAAGCTGAACAAGATGATATAATGACTAATGAAGCAGACCTTACTGATTACAAAACAACCTGTACATCAGTACCTGTAATCTGAACTCAAAGGTTGTCGTTTTACAAAAGATATTTCGGATAATGTAGACAGGTTTTCAAAGAAAGGACGGACAACAGGCAGCAAAAATAATAACTTTATTTCCTACATGTTTACACAAGTTCTAAATAAAATTGTATTTTTTATTGTTTTAATGATAAATAAATAGTGCCAACTGAATAAATGTAATTATCATAGATCTATGTGCTTCCTAGCGTTGTCACATTACAGTTACAGTATAACTTTCATCTGAAATCACAAACAGAGTTAAAGGTTCTGGAATCATTTATATTCATTCACATTCCATTAACTTAACACTAATTAATAGGCACTCACAATAAAATTATAATTAAATGAATAAAACTGAGAAAAACTTAATTTCATTGTGATTTATATAACTTTAAATGACCAAGTTATGGTGTAGAAAAATGCATGTTGATGAGTAGTCATTATTATTTCGAAATTATTAAATGCATGTTTCCACTTTCATGGTGTGGTCCGAAACACGCAGGTACGAAATGACAATTAGTTCAACATACGCCAAGAGGTCAAAAGGTTGGTCCCACCTGATTTTTTTGACTGTGTTTATTCGATTAAGCTGTTTTTCCGTTTTCGTGAAATGCACTTATATTTCCAGATTGACAACATGTAATTTACGGAAATGTCAACATCATCAATTAGATCAGACAAATTTGACCATTTCCTCTTTCTTGTAAACTGTAGCAATCACCAATGACACATGCAATGTTCAGATTTTTTTATGTTAAAGATTCCTTAATATACCACACTTACATAGGCTATAGATTGAACTGAATATTTTACGTTTCCAGCCCAACTTTAATAACGAAGATATATCGCTACATGTTTTCCAGTGTTCGTCTGCTGCAACACCATATAACAACATCCATTTATTCTTGCAGCTACGAATTAATCTGCCTACGAACTACTTCTTGATGAAGCGTTGCGGCGTTTGTTCGGTGTAGCAAGTAATCACGGCATGAACCCTCCATGCATTCGAGTTTCGCTAGACGCCATAAATATGTTAATCTAGTATATACACATGTACTTGGGGAGGATTATACACTAGCCTGAGTTTGAGTCTGAAGAATAACTTGAATAGGATTGACCGGTTTTACATTCGTTTTTGAAACTGAACAATCAAACTTATTAGGTAGGACTCAAGCTTAATAATTTACAAGTTATGAAGCGTTGTATTTCATTTATGATGCACGCAAAACATGTCGGTTATATCTTTTATTTGAAAAATTGACATAGGTATCATGTCAGACTCGCCAGGTTCACGTTGGTGGATTCAATTTATCGCCTTGCCTGCAAAGTTAAGCAACAGAATATGTGTATATTACTTACTTGGTTTATTTTTGCTGTTGTTGTCTTTGTCCTTTGTTTCATTTCCGTTCGGCGTTGCTGGAATGATTGTGTAAAACATCAATCAATTTCGTGATTAACAAAACAGAAAGAATGCCCAAACACGCAAAACTTTGTATTAAACTCATTATATAGATTCAGGCAGTAACAAAAAGTGACATTTCGGTTTATTTTTACTTTCTTGTATGGGCATGCAATAAATTATTGATCATCTTTCCTTAGAAAAATATATACACTTGTATTACTGACTAACGTTAATATCATTTACGAACAATTCCAACATTTGCATGAAAGGTATTTGCCAAATAATCATTAATATATAGTCTTATAAAACAAATAGCAATAACTAAATATTTCGGCTAAATGGGTTTCACTACATGGCGAATTACGGTGATCGAAAAAGTCTGACAGCTTCTATCACAGGACCCTTTATTGACGTTATTGATTGAAATCTATCGCTTTATTGCGTTTTCTGTATGAATGAAAAAGCAGTTAAGCATCAAAATCAAACAGAAACTTGAATTTCATCACTGTATTAGTTGAATAGTTAAGATAGAGATAAACTATTGCTTTACACAATCCTGACCAATCTTTATAGGTTTTAATAGCTTGAACGGTTTGCGGGGAGTGGATTTAATCTATTCGTACACAAAGTATATTGATACTCACACCAAACATGTGTTAAATACAAAGCACACAAAGTCAAAAAGAGAAGAGTTCCACAGAAATAAGTCGATATTTGATAAAAAGTCACGGAAAGTTTCACAGTCAGTACTAAATGATGTAACATAATACGCTTCGCACCAAGTGGGTTTAAGTTTCAGTTAGGGTATAAAGTAAGTATAAAACCGGAGCTGGTAGCGCAATCAGTAGCGCGTCAGCTCAAGGGGCGCCTGTGGCCGAGTGCGATACTCTTGATTTGTAACTCCCTCGACTGCTCAGCCTCTAACTGAATAGACTCAAGTGCTGGTCAGGATGAGAACTACTCAGACATGTGTTTTTGACATTTGCCTACACACGATCTGTACGTCATTATGATTACAGTAACTGCGATATATTTTCAAAATAAATCAAAACAATCTGAGGTTGTCATATAAATTTTTACATTCGACAACACAGTCTGGGTTCTTTAAAAAAGAAAAACAACAAAAGGAAAGCCATCGAAAATAATTTTAAATATGAACTGATCTTATGAGTGTATATCCTAAAAGATCCAATTTAACACTGTCATACAATTTCATGGGCTTTAGATTGAAAGGAAGAAATAATAATAATGACTTAAGAAAAGTAGATAGAGATACAAACTAACGCCTTGGTAGATCTACATGGGCAAAAATGTACATTTAGCGATTAGCCAAAACAGCATTACGCCATACTCCTTTTTTCACATCTTTATTATCGTCAAACATGCAATTCATCCTTTACTTATATGGCAAATGACTAAGAATGTAATAAAAAACGCAGCAAACATACAACCGGACAACCAAGGTCATAACTCATTTCTCGAATTTTCTAAGAAGAGATAGTCCCTAATTCTTAGAGACCAGACACAAACAGACATGTAATGCAACGAAGGATTGGAACAGTGTAAGATTCGCTGCAACGAGAAACAAATGGCATTGCTGGTCCACAAGATATGGATTCAACGAAGAGTTAATAAGAATGTTATTATCTAATGGTCAGGATTGAACGTAGGAAGGACCCTCAAGAATGGGACTAATAAACGTAAATGAGTAAATAAGCAACATAAGATGTATCTAAGCACATATTTGACTGAGAGAGTTGTTCTGCTAAATCAGACAGTGAAACACCAACTACCCAAGCCCTATGCAGCATATCACATCACAATGATGATGGACAGGTCCAACCTCTTCTTGACTAACTCTGTTATATATTACTTCATGTATATATTTAGTATATGTCCTCATTTAAAAGTTTTACTAAATATATACTTTTTATAACATTTTATTTTGTAAGAGTTTCAAAACAAAATTTAAAATGTTTTTATGTCGTTGAGATATAAATACGTTTGGAAAATGTTAACGCGTTTATGTTGTAGCCTGATGAAAAATTACCTAATGAATGTAACAAGATAAAAACATTCTTCACATTTGCATACTGAAGTCTTCTCTTATTATATATAAAATATAAATTGTGTCTTTTGCTTTTGTTCAATGTATTATTATATACTCTCAATCACCGGTAGAGGTTGCTGCAAAGTTATGCAAACACAATACATCTCAATGAATAATAAAAGTGGAAGTGTTTACACATTTGGATTGAACACCAGACCAGAAAGAATAATATAGTTATATTTACTATTTGATGATGTATTTGGGCTTGTTGGCGTAGTCGTACTTGTTGCTGGTTCTGTAAAACATACATACAAATCATTCCAAAGTGATTACCTAACATTACATGAACAAGATTTGTTTATAAATATTATTCTAAATTGCTGTCGTGTACATTAACGAATTGGTATGAAATGTAGATCTGCATTTAATAACTGCTCAAACTATGGGTGTTGATGATCATACAAGCATTGTCGATGTACTAACACGTTTTAACCGTCAGTAAACGAGTCGTGGAAACTTTTTGGTTTAAAATGCAGACTTTAAGACAGGAAAATTGCATTTCAGACCGAGTCCAACTGCATTCACCCGTGTATAACATTAACAATCGAGTTCAGTCATTAAGGCATTGGGGCGATTTTAACAATCTACTTTATTTACTATTAAGTTATCAACTGAGTGTTGTGTTCGTTATAAGAGCTACGTTTGGATTGGAAACCGAACCAAAAAGATTTGTATAGTTATACTTACTAGTTGATGATGTAATTGAGCTTGATGTTGTAGTCGAACTTGTTGTTCGAGCTGTAAAACATGCATACATTTAAAGTTGATTCCATAACATTGCGCGGAAACAAACAAGAACAGTTAAGCATACGACGAAGCAAATAGACACTTGACGATTACGATTTCAAAAGGACTGGTTTGACGAAATAATTGCAATCGCATATAAGTGTCTTGCCGTCTGAAATCTTATTTAATGTTTTACTCATTACAGTGTAAATTGAGCAATAATAATTACCACAGATATTTAAATCTGAGATAACTATCTGAATCTAATGAAATGTAATTATGTCTCTAACGACAGATAACCTTCAAAGTACAAGTTTCTTTTTACAAACTTTTTATTATGAGAATTTAAGACCTTACACAAATGTCAATCACATAATACAGGATGCAACAAGGTGAACAAGTCTTGCGACTTTGTTTTATACCTTCAACAGATATAAGATTGCAAAACCAATAAGTGTGTTGAGTTTAACACCCTGGAACACCTTGCGACATTGCTAGCAAATAATTGTCAAAATTATTCTATGGTAAATCAAAGGTACAGTGCATTGGAAAGCAGGCACGTCTTCAGCTGCAAAAACACCTCTTCTGATATAAAAGATTATGCACTGGGACCAAGGTTACAAGAGTGTCACTAACACCAGATAACATACATTTTTTTATTGAACCTACCATTGGTTCTATGTGATTGCATTTTAACTTAAATTAGATCTAAAAATAAATGTTCATAAATGATATCGACCATGAAAATTGAAAATCAAATTTACTTCCAGCTATTTATTTCTTCAACATAACATCCTTGTGTTCTGAATAAAAAAACTCGCGCGCGCCTTTCGTTTTCGAACGCGTGCATTAACTTTAGACTGAGATACTGCGATGAGAAGAATGACCTCTTTCATATATAACCGGGTGTAAAGCCGCAAAAGGCAGTGAGGCGCCGTGCGGAATGTCGCAAATATCTCGTAAATAATACATAGTTTGCATTCGTTATACTCGAACACTTGTCATAATAATAGTTTGCTGCCTGTTTCGACTTATTCCCCTAGTCACGGAGTGACTGCACTATTCACTAATTAATTCTGCGTGTTATATATATCTGCATTAAAAATATAATCACTTGAAGTTCTATTTATAAACAAATAACAATATATGTGTGAACATTTGAATCATGCTTGCACACAAGTGACGCGTCTAGTCTCCTTTGACATACATATTTCTTCTACACGCACTACGTCTTTACAGGACGAGTGACCGCGAGTAGACAAGGTCATGTAGGGTCAATCCTTCGTGCTTCCGAAATTCGGCTTTGTCATAACTCTGGAAGCGACATCGCCCAAAATGAGACAGTTAAAAGCATGCTGTTCTAATGAAATGGAACAGACGAATTCACATATTCTTCCTGAAAATAGGCCAAAAATTCCATGCTTTATATACTATACTTTGATGCAATAAAACTCAACGGTAAATAAAACATTGAGAAACCTTGTACCTCATTGTACCAATTCTGTAGCTTAAGCTGGTTTCTAACACTGAACTCGTTTACTTTAGTACAGACTTATGTAAACGTAGAAATCCGGGATATATAAATGATGTAGCACAGAGTGAAATACTATCAAGGTATGACAAAAACACAATATAAAAGTCAAAATCTTCTCTGCTCTTATGCATTTTAGTAAAAACGATTATACTGGCGTTATTGATCTAATTCGGTAATTGTTGGGGTTGCCCTTTTTGTTTAATGACTCATCACAGATTTGTTTTTACTTTATATCTGGCTTGCGTGTTATATTGAATGCTTCTTAAATATGACTTTGGTTAGAAAATGAAAGTGTAAACATAAAGTCAAGCTAAAACAATTTGAAAGAATCTGCAATTAAACGAACACTGTACAAATAAATTGTTCAATAATGTGTCACAACATGCTGTCATATAAGTATACAGAATACATAAAATTAATTTCTTTAAATTCATATGTTTCGCAATTACCGATGAAATTTTCTGGACACACAACACTTTAACGAACTGTTTCATTAATCCTCCATTGTCACGTGGGTTTGGTGTACAATTATCCATATGGGAAAACAGTATCAGACTGTCATCACCGTTACCCCTGCGTCAGTACATATTGCAAACATTGAACATGAATAATGTTTTATAAAGAATGATGTCAAAAACTATGAAGTAGAAAAATGTAAAATGAAAACTTGAATAAATAACCACCACAAAGATATGTTTCCACAAAAATATTTTATCTAATACATAAACTTAATTATTTCAGTATACTCACGTATTTCGCAATTCATCCCAGTGAATTGTTCTGGACAAATACATCTGTGTCGGTCTGTGTCGTTTATGCAAGTTCCACCATTTTCACATTGGTTTGGTTCACAGTGATCCACTGAGAAAATTGTTTTCTTATATTACATAGTCATCCTTTTGACGACAGTACCTGCATTCCAAACCGTAATAACAAGCACAAACAAATACATATTTTTGACATTAAACCTATTACAAGTACTAAGAATACATTCAACTTCAGACAATACATTGACATAATAATCAAATCAAGTGTTTTCGGTATCCGAATGTTTACTATATAGTATATAAGAATCGTAAGCATTTATTTTTATTTAACATTGATGAAATCTATAAGTGCATTCACATAATACATTCTATAACCTCAAGTTTCCTTTTCATATGTCACTGGCAACAATATATGACCCCTAATGTGACGCGATCTGTGATTTTGGGTCCAAATGAGATACCCGGACGAAATTGGGTTTTATATAATTTCTAACTCTACAATTATTCATGATTTCAGAACTGGTTATATTTTAAAATATATTTAAAAATACCATAAAAATACCATAGTTACAATTTTCATGACGGCAGCACTGACCACTTTTAGGCGAACATAACTAACAACAAAGGCAATATAATCTGTGTAATTGTATATTTACTTTCAAGTATATCAAATACACAAATAAAACATGTTCTTTCTCAATGACAAGTTTATACAATTTCATAACCAAAAAAAATGAATTAGTATACATTCTTAAATTGAATATGTTTACCACGGCAACCAAGCAACTAGAGATGTCTTTTGCAGTGTAACTAGCGATAACATATTAATTTTGTAGATTGAGAAACCTTGTACCTCATTGTACCAATTCTGTAGCTTAAGCTGGTTTCTTACACTGAACTCGTTTACTTTAGTACAGACTTATGTAAACGTAGAAATCTGGGATATATAAATGATGTAGCACAGAGTGAAATACTATCAAGGTATGACAAAAACACAATATAAAAGTCAAAATCTTCTCTGCTCTTATGCATTTTAGTAAAAACGATTATACTGGCATTATTGATCTAATTCGGTAATTGTTGGGGTTGACCTTTTTGTTTAATGACTCATCACAGATTTGTTTTTACTTTATATCTGGCTTGCGTGTTATATTGAATGCTTCTTAAATATGACTTTGGTTAGAAAATGAAAGTGTAAACATAAAGTCAAGCTAAAACAATTTGAAAGAATCTGCAATTAAACGAACACTGTACAAATCAGTTGTTCAATAATGTGTCACAACATGCTGTCATAAAAGTATACAGAATGCATACAATTAATTTCTTTAAATTCATATGTTTCGCAATTACCGATGAAATTTTCTGGACACACAACACTTTAACGAACTGTTTCATTAATCCTCCATTGTCACGTGGGTTTGGTGTACAATTATCCATATGGGAAAACAGTATCAGACTGTCATCACCGTTACCCCTGCGTCAGTACATATTGCAAACATTGAACATGAATAATGTTTTATAAAGAATGATGTCAAAAACTATGAAGTAGAAAAATGTAAAATGAAAACTTGAATAAATAACCACCACAAAGATATGTTTCCACAAAAATATTTTATCTAATACATAAACTTAATTATTTCAGTATACTCACGTATTTCGCAATTCATCCCAGTGAATTGTTCTGGACAAATACATCTGTGTCGGTCTGTGTCGTTTATGCAAGTTCCACCATTTTCACATTGGTTTGGTTCACAGTAATCCACTGGGAAAATTGTTTTCTTATATTACATAGTCATCCTTGTGACGACAGTAAATGCATTCCAAACCGTAATAACAAGCACAAACAAATACATATTTTTGACATTAAACCTATTACAAGTACTAAGAATACATTCAACTTCAGACAATACATTGACATAATAATCAAATCAAGTGTTTTCGGTATCCGAATGTTTACTATATAGTATATAAGAAGCGTAAGCATTTATTTTTATTTAACATTGATGAAATCTATAAGTGCATTCACATTATACATTCTATAACCTCAAGTTTCCTTTTCATATGTCACTGGCATCAAAATATGACCCCTAATGTGACGCGATCTGTGATTTTGGGTCCAAATGAGATACCTGGACGAAATTGGGTTTTATATAATTTCTAACTCTACAATTATTCATGATTTCAGAACTGGTTATATTTTAAAATATATTTAAAAATACCATAAAAATACCATAGTTACAATTTTCATGACGGCAGCATTGACCATTTTTAGGCGAAAATAACTAACAACAAAGGCAATATAATCTGTGTAATTGTATATTTACTTTCAAGTATATCAAATACACAAATAAAACATGTTCTTTCTCAATGACAAGTTTATACAATTTCATAACCAAACGAAAAATGAATTAGTATACATTCTTAAATTGAATATGTTTACCACGGCAACCAAGCAACTAGAGATGTCTTTTGCAGTGTTACTAGCAATAACATATTAATTTTGTAGATTGTGATGTACATTAGCCAAAACAGCAAATTTAACTAGCAAATTTAACTGTCATATTCAAAATAGGATTATCTAATTAGTTCCATAGGAAAAACAGAATGTTGTTCCCTTCATAACTCTGATATCTTGTTCAGCTTAATAGACAACATAATTAATTTACAGAAGAGATAAAGGCTAATCTAAGCTTAATACTGGTGCAATCTGCACACCGAACGTCTTTTGAAAGTACGCAACTGACAGTTTACTAGTATTTGAAAATTCAAAACTATAAAATATAAAGATTTATATGGTAAAATGTACGTGATAAAAGCTAGGGCAGTACTGAGATATATCAAAGCAAGACAATGTCATTAACGTCTTTGTGCTCAAGCTGTCCAAAATAAAAATAAAAACTGTATTAATTGACAGTTCTAATGTAAAAAATCCTAGAACGGGTTCTTTTATATAGAAGGTTGCATACTGGAACAAGAAACAATTAGTTTAGATCTGTATTGTTCTGAGTATATGAATATTTTCTATGCAAAACATTAAGCCCCTTCATCCAATTCTTTATGAACATATTCCCAAAGATTTTAAAGTGTTTAAATTATCAATTGTGTTATTTGTTAACCTTGTACTTAACAAAGCAGCAATATATGTGTAGCTCTAACTGAAGTTTATTTATTTTCTGTGTCTTTTTCACATAGCTCAGTTGCTGAATGCTTGTACAAATATATACAGTGGTGTCCCGATTTCTCAATGTCTCGATTCTTTAAATGTTGGCGAAAACTCGATGCTCAAAGCCTGGTCCCTTGATTCTGCCCTTATTATTGTATAAAATTTTATTAGTGATCTCTGAAATACTCGATTTTGTGTAACTCCAGGTCCTTGCCTGGTCCCTAGATGACATTTACTTTATAGTTATTACTCGATTTCTCGACTCGATTTCACCCTTATAGTGATATTGACACCTTGTTGCCAGCAGGCCATACTTGTAACGGTGAGCCGTTAGAACTGCACGTGTGTGAAATCTATACATTTGATCGTATACGCTCGGTACATACATTGTTCAATACCAGTGAGATTTGGCTTTATAGATCTTTTCGAAAATTGAGTTACGCCCCTTTAATAATTGTCGAACATTCGAAACGCTTCGGCTCTGGGTAGTAAATTTTTAGGCAAGATGGCGGACGAATCGGACGAAAATTCTAAGCTTCTCAGTGATTCAATGATAGATCAGCTTTCGGTAGTCAAATTGAAAGACTACGTATTTGCGTTTTCGAGTAAACCATGCCCGACTTTTCACAGTTTGCGAGAGTTTGAAATTTTCCGTGATTGCCAAGACCATCCTCTCTCAGATTAATAAATATCGGACAACAATTAAAGAAAAACACAACATGTACAAGACAAGATGATAAGTTTCTCGTGAAATCACTGACTGTGTTAATTGGGCTTTTTTCATGGTGGCGGCACACTTCAGAAGGATCAAAGAAATTGTGGCGTCTGTTTTGTCAACGCGTCTGTTTTGTCAACCGTTTTAAGCCCATTTTAGCATGGCCGATGTTTGATTCTCCAGGATTCAAAATGATATACGTTTTCTTAGTGCAATTTTAGCGAATCTTATGCATACGTAATATTAACAAGAATATAACGAAACATAAAATGCCGACTTATGTCTATACATACGCGCTGTTAAACGCGTAGCGAAACATCTGTAAATCAACATGTCCACACCATAGAACACGCCAGCATTGAGGAAAACTGTGTACGTAAGTAATGCCATCGATTACCATTGCAAATGTGAGAAAAACATCCAGATCATGATACCTGGGTATACCTTTCCAAATAGATAGAAATGGGTGGGGGTGGTATTCTGCGGATTACCGTGGCATAAACAGGAAATCGATGTATAGGAAGTCTCACCCCATTAATCATTTTATCACTAAGAAGTTTCCTTTACAAACACAACAGTAACGTGCGTGCCCTTTGCCTTTCTTTTTCGATACATTGATCATGACGTCAGTCTTTTTACACATCGTTTTAATGAACCGAGTAATGTGGCCGCTCATATTTGGCTGAGTATACTACCCGGAAGGTGCGCGTTTTCCGAAAGTTAAATCTCAAGTGACGAGACAAATGTAGGGGCAGATAAATCATGTTTTCGGAAAGGTCTACAGTTGCGAGTTTCCTCGCCAACTTACATATTGTAAGACTGTATGTAATTTAACAACCGTTCTCTCATGGTTTGGGGTACGAGTCGTAAATGCCGAGCTGAGCTTATTGAGTCATCCCTAACTGATCACGTGCTAACAGAATGCCCGTTCTTGGAATTTGCTCCGACAGCGGCTGTTTAGTAGTTTAAGTAAGCATCTCGATGCCCAAGTAGCAAGAACCCTATTTTTGCTGGAAAAGAAATCACTGGTGAATACCTTCTCGGGATTCAGAGCCCATCAGTTAGTGTCTATACACATTTTCTAAACATTTTATTCTGACATGTACCTTTTATGTGGCTGAACTACAAAAAATAATTATCCTTTTTTATTTTCTTTGTTTTTCTCCTTTATATCTCTAACTAATTTTGCATTGTCACAAGTATGCTTATGTCAGCGTTTACATAACGCCTTTTGACGGCACATTGATTACTAGTATTATTCTTGGGCAAACCCTTGTATGTTAAAGTTAAAGCTTCCGCCTGTTCTTTTCTTTCGTAACCATTTACTTCTGTCTTTTCTCACTTCCAGCATTATATGTTAGGACCATGCATATGTTAATGTTATACAGCAATAACCATTAAAACTGTTTCGTTTCGAAAAGGGTTTTCGGATTTAGCATTTAAAAAAAAAAATTCTTCTCCTTCTCGTGTGTGCATGTGTGCGCGTGTGTGTGCGTGTGTGCCTGCGGGCGAGTGATAGACGGTTTTGTCTTTGTAACTTTTTGTTCTCACGTAGTTATTCTGTTCCTTATTTGTAATGTATTGATATGTATAATCTTCATGTGTTGGAGGAAATAAAGATATATATCATATTGACAAATAAATCATACTCAACGTTAATTAGCATGCGTGTAAAAATACACATCAACGACTTCAAGAAATAATCAGCGTCCATTATGAAGGTGAATGAAAGGTAAAGGAAATACACGTTTTACACGTAATTTTCTCATTGAACATGCAACTTTACAATTGTACATCTTTTTAAAATTGTTCTGATGTAAAATCCTATTATTTAGACACTAAATGGTGTGGACTCAAATTGTTGGGAGTAACATATTCACCAAACTGTTGGTCCCTCTTCAGACACCCAAGCTCACCTAGCAGTTTTAATACCTGAGATCCTGAAATATATGTAATAATGAAAGAGTTAAATACCACACTACATTGACCTAGCCTAGTAATAACATGCATGGTAAAACAACATACTATTACTAAAATGTTAAAAAGTATTTGTTAGTCTATTAAAAGTTTAACCTTTTTGTTAAGTTGCATGACTTCTACAATTGTATGTAATTCGTTCAGCCTTCAATATATACAAAAATGGATCACTTTTTGTGCATAGTGGAAACTGTGGTGCTGCAACATGTTGTTGGAACAAGGACACTGACCTAAAATACATACAATAAACAGGTGTGGATTTCAGCTGGTGTGGGGTGGGGATGTGGGGCTAAGACTGACATTGACATACGTCCTAGCGGGGAAGAGAGGTGGGGTTCATACTATCCCGAAAAAAAAGTTCTGAAATGTATCTGGACAAAAGATAAAAAAGGTTTTAATGGTTTTATTTAATGGTTGTATTGTGTTCATATTGGCAAAGGCGGACAAACACCCTCCCGTAATTTTCCAATGCCTATAAATCCCCTCCTGTAAGTTATTTGGTTCGCACAGCTAATCCTCGTAAATAAAATGATAATAACGTCGGATTTTTTTGTTATAAAATTCAACTTCGATATATATTTTAATAATTTTATTATTTTAATTAATTAACCAGATTGATATTGTCTGCTTTTGTTAAAGCTTAGATTTTGTCCAACTATGCTAAAAATACAGAAGCGATTTTACGCCGTTGGGATTTTGTCATACAAATGTGAACAACTGTTGCCACTGTTAGTGCTTTCATTTTGCTTGTATGGTGTCATGGATGATGGAAGCCGAGGTGTTGATTGTCTAACAACTTTTATTTCGTACAAAATGATGTCCGGATCGGGTCTGGTCTGAGGCCGGCCCTTACTGCGAGGTACACACACACACACACACACACACACACACACGCACGCACGCACGCACGCACGCACACACACAAACGGACGCACGCACGCACGCTCTGGAGGCTAGCTGTAATGCGACTCCTCGTATCCCGTTCAAACTCTTTTTTTTATACCCGCGGTAAACTACATGACTACATTTTCATATGTAAACGTATTGCCTTCGTTTGTGACTGCCTAGCGTAACTAACTGTAAAACAATGCGAGATATAGGTCACGTTTGCACGCCGTGACCTGGTCTAAATGAGTATAACAATTCTTAAAATTGAAAAAAGTCCAGGAATCAAAGAAGATAGCACTTACCATACATGTGGTCCTCTGTGATATTACTTATTAGAGATGTAAACTTGGTTTAAATAGTACAATTTTCTTGCTTTGTAGAACTTTCACCGACGCGTTTCCTGGCCATTTCTCAACAAAATTAGGACACATAAACACACAGAAAGTAGAGAAGGTTACAGAAGTGATCAAGGGGAAATAATCAATACTGAACAGTTTTTATTTATATAAAGATTATTCCAGTTGTCTATCCTGTAAATTCCGTTTTTCTACATTTGCGAAACAATGAAAATACAACAGCATACGCGCACATGTGAGGTTTTAACGTAAAAAAGGCTGATTCAAGTTAAACCGCGTTTTTAGCGTAACGTCATTACTGCATTTGGATCCAAAATCACAGATCGCGTCACTAATATCCTATAACATCGAGTATGACCTTGATCTTATTTGTTGCATTTCTAACTTATAAAGATTATATTCCTTTAAAGTGTATGTATATAAGATGGCGATATTGATTAAGATGTATAAGTAATAAGACAATTATGGCTGAGACGCAGACAAAGGACTGAAGGCTAGGTGAACAGGGAGACACATGGACGAATGTATGTTATGTTGTTCCAAGAAGAGGTACAGCAGCTGCAAAAGGTTTGGTTTGTCTCATTAAAACACGTTTCACCATGTTCACGTTTAAATAAGGCACACATTTCCATTAAAGAAGAAAAGTTCTACTATTAAAAAGTCATCTAGGACTGTTTATGTTATATAACTATTATTCTATAAGCCACTACAACAACAAACTTAAACGTATTGCAAACATAAAACGTATTTAATGTCCACAACAATACAATCGACTAAACGTATTTTGAATAGGAAATCGGGATATCGAAAGAATTCTATAATTTAAAACCAGGATTTCTCTAACTCTGAAACTTGCTACCCAATTCAAGCCAGTTTTAGCTGACATCCAAAGATTTAAGATTCAAAGCACCACTATCAAATATGGAATTTTAAACTGGTGAATGATTTTAGTATATTAGAATGCAACTTCATACAAAAGTGAAATTATCGATTCTATACCCATTGTCCAAATTTTTCGAATATCTTCGTGTAGCTGGATTCTTAAAACATGTACACGTATATTTAGGTAATTTTCATGGTACCATAAATTTACGATTTTGAAGATTCCATATATGCTCACACCTTCTACAATACGCGTTCAAATACTTTTTGATAGGAACAAGTTCCGGACAAGCATCTTTTATTGGCCAACCATACACAAGAAAGCATACCTTGAAAGCTCATTAGGTAATATATACCATTCTCACAATACTGTTTGCCAAATTTGTGCAAGGTAACCACACACTATTAAGATAAATACATTTTAAACAGTCAACTTATAACAAAAAAGAAACACAATAACAAACAAGTAAAAACCGGAAGTAAGAAAAATCAAAGCACTTAAGGTGTGGAAGCACATAAAGATATGTGCCATTCCGCTCTTGGATATCTGGATAAGTAAAAATAGTAGATAAACTATAAGAAACGCATAGGAACCGACGAGTTTAATAATGTACTCATATTTTTACAAGGGATAAATAATAAGACGATAAAGTTTACTTACACTCTGTACAGTTTTTGTTTGTGGTATTGACACTGGCATGAGGATAGGAGCAATTGCAGATGTAATCATTTTCTGTGTTTTCGCAGCTACCATTATTCTGGCAAGGTTCAATGAAGCAGTAATTAACTGAAAGTATAGAAGTTTTCCCTAGATGTCTGTCGATATCGATCATTACATATGTTGGAAACAGTTAATTCCATTTTAGGTTTAAAGATATCAAACATCCACATTAATGACCTTTTTCCTCTACTCTCATATAGTTTTGTGCCTCAATTATGTTAAATCTTGAAAGATCGTTATTGAAGCACCACAAGAACCGTCTAATCGATTGTGGAGTAGATTGTAAAAAATAAAAACAATATAATTGATATTTACATAGACGTTCTGATTTATCTGGTACAATCCAGATAAAATATTTTTTTTTATGTAACTGGCGCAGTGTTACAATTACCATGCCATTGAGACCATTCTGATAATGAATATCACTGACTTTGCAAAGAGACTTTATGATGACATTTCCATAATTACAGAGCAAATGCTCATAGTTAGTATTAAATTTGTACAAAACTTCATACAATGAATCTTTCTATATCAGATCGTGTTTTGTTATTGTTCTTGCCAAAACCCTTTATTAAGAAAGAAAAAAGAAATTAACTATTAGCAGATGTATAAACCATGTTCGCTTTGTAATGTGATGCTAATGAGGCGGGGCGATGCTATGCACACTTAAATATAATACATGCAGTTGTGTGAATGATTAAACAATGTGTATCAATAGGTTCATGTTACAGACTACAAGAGTAGTATACCATTTCTTGTGAAGAAAATGCCTTATATGTACGTATTTACATAATGTATTTACCTCCTTCACACCAACCACCAGTGTAACCAGGCGAACAATAACACATAACAGGGAAGGTGCTTGAGTCGCATGTTCCGCCGTTCTGACATGGTGAGTTTTTACAAGGATCTTCTGGAAAAGAAATTCAATTTTTGTTTAATATTGATTGATTATCACTTCCTCTTTTATAAACATATTGATCGCGTATCTTTATTACATAATTGTTCACATAGTAGTATCAACTTATCTATTTACTCTCGCTTCACAACGTTATTTTAGAAACGATTTTATAAAAATAACCCGATACCGCCATTTTTTATGTTACCTTGCGACATTGAATGTGACACGTTATTAAGTTTCTTGTTTAACATCTGCAGAAATAACATCGTTTGAGTTTTATGTAAACTTAAAATACTTAGTAGCGGCAAATAAACAATCCCAACCCAGACAGCTCACCAATCCCAATCCCAAACGATTGTGTGGCTTTACATAATTAAGAGTTCATAGCGTGGTACACTAGTAAATAAAAACATATAAAACTTATATTAAGGCTATGATATATCATACTAAATAGAAACAAAACGACTATAAATGCATTCCGTGAACATTTACCATGTACAGTGATATTTAAAGTTGCAGTGGACGTGTGGCCACCATCTGAAGCCTGTATCGTCAAAATTGTTGGTGAGGCAAGGGCTTCCAATCCAGACGAGGATTTAACATACACGCAGCCTAAATTATTAACAGCGAAAGTTTCCTGCGCCCCTGAAACATAAATATAAGGATCATAATAGGAATGTCTTTTTCTTGCTTCAATAAATAAGAAAGTAAAGCAGATCAATGAGATTTAACCCACTGCCAATACGGTGACTGAAATCGCAGAGATCAGTTTTGATCATTACAGCGACATCCAGCAATTCCGGTTGAGGAAGTCCTCAGACAAATGTCCTGGTAGAGCCACCGGCGCACCGCATGTCAGTTGTAAGACCTTCCAACTGAAGTCATTCAAAGGGGGCTTAAACCCAGTAGATAGGAGGATTCGCTGTGAGAGAAGTTACGGCGAATCTACAACTACGCCCTAAAAGTAATTTTGGGGATCGTAATCTGAACGAGAGCCAAAGACCGTTGTTTCATCAGGAGTTTTGTTAACTATTCTGTCTTTCTATTTACTTTTGGTCTTTTCTTTTAAAACATGCAAACATACCATTTCTGCTGCAATAAAGCAATGACACAAAAAGTTATACCTGCAATAGCTAGTGTGATGTTATGTAAATTATCCGGATCAAATGCTGTTATCAATTTCTCATTCACACAGGATTCTGAAATTGATAAAATAAATACAAAACAATTTTTGTCATTTTTTTGTTTTAGTAAAATGAAAATCTTAATCAATATAGTTAGTATAGTTTCAAATGTCTCATCGCTTATCACTGACTTTGATATGAGAATCTGACGGATTATTGCATTTATATAGTTTCTTACAAACCGTGTACTGACATATAAGTATGATTAACCTAATAAATTGTTTTCGTTCAATCTTTATTACAGAAGTTGGACAAAAATGATTCTATGCAAAATTATTTTAATTCATTCAGGCTAATTGCGCAAATTCATTAAATAACTTTAAACATAAAGGACTTATAGCAACTATCAAAATAGATTACACTTTAAAACGCACGCGCTGTGTCATTCGAAATAATAATGTTGTCTACCGGTTTTCAGCTTTTAAATAAATTCCGCATAGAAATTATATAACGTCTTGTTATAACATGTTATTACGTGTTATTACCATCGTTTCTATTCTTCCAGACCTCTCCGTAGTACGTTCTCGTTGTTTCGTTGAATTGTGGCGGGTTATCATTGATGTTTGTTACAATAACCGTTAGTGAGTCACTGGTCGCTGTGGAACCACCAGCAACCACTCTAAAGTAAATGAGACAAATCAGTATGATACATAAAGAATATGTTAATTCACCTCGAATAATTTTTATTATTTTTAATGTAGAAACTAACAAAGATTCAATTTTCATTTAACTTGAAAACACAAGCTCCATTATGGCGATCGATTTGCATGCGTGTTTTAGATCTTTATGCAATAATGCAGTATAAACATTGAATTCAAAGCATATAACGTTTATAATTTTCATGTTTGTGTATTGTATTCATGTACATTGCATTACTTTGAAATTGTTCTCTTTTTTTTTTGCATGATGGTGATTTCTATAAAATAGCTTAAAACAAACTAGACAGCTAGATATATGTTGAATGGAAACGTTTTCCCCCCTTATTAATATATAAAAAGGGCTCAACTCTTGAAAAAGAATATTCAGTAACTTTTATTATTGCAACTCTAATCCTGATGCACATATACCATGTAGCATTTCGATTTTTTTCACGCAAATTAGAACAAAATGTCATGTCAAAAATATCATAAAATAATTAGTGTCATGTATAATGTTGAGTGTGGGATATTTTGGTGTACGCTTACGGTAATTTTAATTAATTAATTAATAATAATAATAATAATTATTATTATTATTAATTATAATATTATTATTATTAATTAATATTATATTATATATTATTATTAATTAATAATAATATATATATATATATATATATGGTAGAAAAGATCTACATCTACCAACATCCGGTATATAATAACATAATATACTCTCGGCTCAGTAGAAATAGATACATGTATATATCTTACAATTTGATGCTGAAATAATTTTAAATGGTATTATAGCACAGAGAGAGAGTAAAAAAGTAAAAGAAGAATAATTAACTGTAAGCCGCGCCGTTGGTACGACGTCGGCCTACTTTGAATACTTTAACATCTTGTTGGTGTCTTTACCTGAACTGAAATGTGAACATGGAACAGTTCTCGGCATCTAGACCCCATGCAGGAACAAGTAGTGCATCAGTATTGCTGATGGGAAAGGGTGTTACGTCAGTAGACCCGCATCTAGCGCTGTGTGTACTAAAAACCGGGCTATTTCCGGCAGGGTCATTTGCCTGTAGAGCATATATGGTGGTACCGGGGGATGTATTCTCTGGAAATGTAACTGTCTTTCCTCCAGATGGCGGTGCGATAAAGGAGACAGCTGCCTTAGCAACTGTAATTATCGATAGGATCATCACATTATTACTTCTTCTTCTACCTCTACTACTACTACTACTACTACTACTACTACTACTACTACTACTACTACTACTACTACTACTACTACTACTTCTACTACTATCACTATTATTATTATTATTATTTTTATTATTATTATTATTACCACTACTTCTGCTGCTGCTCCTACTACTGCTACAACAACTTCTACTACTACATCTGCTGCTACCGCTAATACTACTGCTACTACTAGAAGAAGAAAAACGAGAAGAACAAGTTTAAGAATTAAACATTAGTACAGAATAGTTCGACTGAAAGTCTAATTACCTTAATTAAAATTTAAAAAAATAATCTTAATAATGTGCGGTATTTGTTGTATTTTGATTTTAGTGTTTCGATAACCGCATTCTAGTGCATTGTACAGAAAATTAAAGGTAAGAAGTAATTTAAACTTTTTCGAAAACTTTTCTACATTCTGGGCACTTTTGTTTGCCAAAACGATAACACTAAGCTCGAGACTTCAAAAAATGTCACGAAGTTTGATTTGTTCTGCGACTTTATTTCCGTTCTGGTCGTCTGATCTTTTTTCGTTTCTTTGTGTATGTAAAGTAAAATAGCAACATACACATGCACGCACTCACACGTATGCACGCACGCGCTCGCGTGCACACACACACGAGCACATAAATGCGTTAACTATTCTATGAAAATATTTGGAAATATGTTAGTAAATAAATTGTATAAAAGTCAAACATCATATCCGCAAATTCTTTTTTCCGATCAATATTATCCTAATAATTATAAAATGCGACACATACTTATTTTTTCAATGCTTATATACAGGTACACATATTTAATTGACTAAAGAAAAATTTATTAATAATAGAGTCTTAATAATTTTCACAAAAATAATGCTTCGTGAAAGAATAGAAACAAACAAACAACTGTATGCTTAGATAGTATGAGAGCCAGGGAATATGTCAAATCTTTAACATTCCAGTCAGCGAGTTATCATCATCATCATCATCATCATCATCATCATCATCATCATCATCATTATCATCATCATCAATAACAATAACAACAACAGCATCCTTCTCATCATCACGACCACCACCATAATTATCATCATCATTATCATTATTATCATCAAATTGATCAGCATTTTAATCACTGTCATAAGAACAACTTTACTACTACTATTAGGATTACTACTATTATTACTTCTTCCAATACCACTACCAATACTACTGCTACTTTAATTTCTACTACTACTACTACTTCTACTACGACTACTACTTTTACTTCCACTACTACTACTACTACTACTACTTCTACTACTACTACTACTACTACTACTACTACTACTACTACTACTACTACTACTACTACTACTACTTCTTTTACTGCTTCTACAACAACTACAACTACTACTACTACTACAATTACTACTACTATTATTACTACTATTACTAATACTATTACTATTATTATTATTATTACTACTACTTTTACTTCTACTACTACTACTACTACTACTACTACTTCTACTTCTTCTTCTTCTACTACTACTACTACTACTACTACTACTACTACTACTACTCTACTACTACTACTACTACTACTACTACTACTACTACTACTACTACTACTACTACTACTACTACTTCTATTTCTACTTCTACCACAACTACTACTACTACTACTACTACTGCTATTACTACTACTATTATTACTACTATTACTTCTACTATTACTATTACTATTATTATTATTATCATTATTATTATTATTATCATTATTATTATTATTATTATTATTATTATTATTATTATTACCACCACTACTACTACTACTACTACTACTACTCTTACTACTACTACTACTACTACTACTACTACTACTACTACTGCTACTCTTACTACTACTACTACTACTACTACTACTACTACTACTACTACTACTACTACTACTACTCTTACTACTACTAAAACTACTACTACTACTACTGCTTTTACTACTACTACTACTACTACTACTACTACTACTGCTTTTACTACTACTACTACTACTACTACTACTACTACTACTGCTATTTCTACTACTACACAATTTTCCTCACAGTAGTACGACTACATATGCGACTGAATTTTTGGACTGTGAATGTTTTGTTACTCGGGATTATGGTCACATCACCACGGGAGGTCCGTCATATGTAGGTTAATTGATTGATCGTAGTAATGTAGACGTATGCTATGGTTTCCAACATTATTTTATAAGCGGTTATTCTAAGAAATTACAAAGATGTTATTTTATAATGCCTATTATATAAAATTAAAACTGGATGATGTTAAAACAAAACAACTTTTTTTAATTTAAATTTGTCAAAATGAAAATAACTAATACTTGGCTTTAAACGTTAATTGACGACCACCAATAAACAAAAGCTTTTCAACTTAGGATAATATTTAGCGTTTGTTATCGTCATAATACAAGATTTGTATTACGAGATAACAAAACAGATACTGCAACATTTTCATTCACGCGCACACGCTCACGTACGCTCAAATGCATTTAAATAACAAAAATAGACTAAGGCTAATTAAGTCTGATGAAATACGTCGAGCTTTTCAGAATGCATGTTAGTGACTTTAACACGTTTTTTTTTCCGCAAAGATATTCAATAATACCTGCAACTTTAAAACCAAACTTTTAATAATCTATAATTTAAATTTATTTGAAATTTCGCCCATAACTTGCTTAACTACCCGCGCTGGAAGCGAATGAACTTAAGTGTCCAGAATGCATACAATTTATCTCTGAACACCTGACATCCTTGCGAGGTGTCAAAGTTTGACAGTGTACACGCGTGCTGTCAATATGTGAATATGTTTCTTCAGACAGCTGCGAATGAACTCTGTGCCAAACATTAGAGTGTTATCATTGTACTCAGGACCATCCTGTTAAAATATGCATGCAGAACAGCTAAAGAAAACTAAAAATACAACCACATACAAAATTGAAACCCATATCCAGTTTCCCAGTTGAGATTTTTTATGGAATCATTTGACACGGCAGATCGAAAATAAGGCCATACGAAACAGGTCCCCATTTCCGCATATAAAAAATCGACAACATCGCAGATTTTCGATCGGCATGCAAAAGAAGCAACCCTTTGTCGTATTATAAAAGTGTCATATAGTTCTTTAGCTATCCGAAACACGTTTTTTGTCAGCATAGACCTTTACACACATGTGGGTGTACGACTTGAAATTGTTATGTAAACAGCACGTTCATTTACCGGAACATCAGTAAATCGCAGATTCTGTCAAGTATGGCCCCGTTCTGAATCTTGCGGGTCAAGTGACTCGTTACAATCAGCCGATTGGGAAAATGGTCTATTACATGTACATGTTCTAGTTTCTAGGCTTCGTCACAATGCCAGCATACAGATGATTAAAGACATAGTTGCTCATTTAATTACCTTTACGCATATCTGCAGTCACAAAATGTATTATTTCCGTTCAAATATTTTTTTCAGAGATGACATCTAACTTATGAATTTATCTATAATTAAATAATACATAAAAGAAATATTTAAGTAAATTTAAAAGTAATATAAACAGAGTGAACATTGTGCATGTGTTTCAACATTAAACAGCACAAATTTTATAAACAATTCAAAACAGGATTTGCTATAACGGGGTACATTAAGCAATACTATACTAAGAATAACGAATTCTTAAAATTATAATACAGATTAGTTTTACCATGTGTCGAATTATACAGTGAAAAATCTCTGGGTCGAGCGGAAAATCAGAGGCGTCGGGGCGACGAGCGGAAAATCATCGCTGTCGGGGAAGAAAATAATCGGCTTTCCGCGCTAATAAAATCCGTGATCGGTGGATATTGTCAAAATTGCGTGGCCCGATCTATACGTTGAAAGATCATCCAGATGACCTGCGGTGCGCTTATTGCTTTTAAACAGGCAATGTTTCATAGGTCATTCTCAGCCAATAATTAGATGTATGTCACCTTTAAGACTATAATTGCTTTGATGCGAAGTAACGCATCAAGCCAAAAAACATTTTCTATGTTTAGTTAGAAACGTATTTGTTCAAGACGCATGGATGGCACGTCCGGGTTTATACCCTCGATGCAAAGCTTTATTTGCCAATATTTCTTTCACAGCGTCCAAATCGATATGTTCGAAGCCCAGCAAACTTACCTGAGAAAATCATAGGTATTAACAGTATATGCAATCGAATACCTGGAAATAAAAAATAATATTTATACGACTATCAAAATAAACATGGAATATCTGTTTAGGAAAAAAATATATTCACGTACTTAAGGATAAAATGTGTCAATCAAAAGAGACCCATTTCTTTCAAAGTCATGTCTAAAATGTGACATTATAGGGCCATATAATAGCATAATGACGAATTCCTATGGCTGCTATTTATCAAGATGTTAACTGACCCGTGGCCAATTAATCTTCACTTGATCACCTTTACAATTAGACTTCACTTGACTACCGATCAGTTATAATTAAAACTTATTTGAAGACCTGTCAGTTAACATTATACTTCAGTTCCCGCAAAACACACATTGCTAAGGCGTCTCTTTTGTGAGCATGAAATTCATATTAGAGTTGTGTTTTTTTAATTACAATTGCTTTTACCTTACGAATTGCAGCAACGGCGAATTTAAATGTGGTTTTATACCTAAACCCTAAACCCATAAAGAGTATAATATCGAAACGAGAAGGTGATTGTATGTACAGAAGGGTCATAAGGGAATGTAGGTAAGTAAAAAAATATGCAAGCGACCACAACGTCATTTTAAACACATTCTTTATTAAAATTATTATAACTAAAAACTAGTTTGCATAGTCATAAATGCTAACCTTCTATTATTTCACATCGGAAAATATACATAATTTTGTGATCTTTCGGGATTTATTTGACATTACAAGATCATCAAATAGCCTAAAACATATTTTTGATATTAATTGACCCGTGACCAAGTGAATTCTCATGTTAACTGACATGTGACCAAGTGAATGTTGATGTTAACTGACCTGTGGCCAAGTTAGTTCTGATGTTAACTGGCACATGACCAAGTGAATTATGACGTTAACTAACCTGTGGCCAAGTTATTTCTGAAGCTAACTGACATGTGACCAAGTAAATTGTGATGTTAAATGACATTTGGCCAAGTTAGTTTTGATGCTAACTGGCATGTGACCAAGTAAATTCTGATGTTAACTGACTTGTGGCCAAGTTAGTTCTGATGCTAACTGACCTGTGGCCAAGCGAATTCTGATGTTAACTGACCTGTGGCCAAGCGAATTCTGAAGTTAACTGACCTGTGGCCAAGCGAATTCTGATGTTAACTGACCTGTGGCCAAGCGAATTCTGATGTTAACTGACCTGTGGCCATGTGAATTTTGATGTTAACTGACCTGTGGCCATGTGAATTTTGATGTTAACTGACCTGTGGCCATGTGAATTTTGATGTTAACTGACGTGTGGCCATGTGAATTTTGTTGTTAGCTGACCTGTGGCCATGTGAATTCTGATGTTAACTGACCTGTGGCCATGTGAATTTTGATGTTAACTGACATGTGGCCAAGCGAATTTTGATGTTAACTGACGTGTGGCCAAGCGAATTTTGATGTTAACTGACATGTGGCCAAGCGAATTTTGATGTTAACTGACATGTGGCCAAGCGAATTTTGATGTTAACTGACCTGTGGCCATGTGAATTTTGATGTTAACTGACATGTGGCCAAGCGAATTTTGATGTTAACTGGAGTGTGGCCAAGCGAATTATGATGTTAACTGACATGTAACCAAGTGAATTCTGATGTTAACTGACCTGTGGCCATGTGAATTTTGATGTTAACTGACCTGTGGCCAAGCGAATTCTGATGTAAACTGACCTGTGGCCAAGCAACTTCTGATGTTAACTTACCTGTGGCCAAGCGAATTCTGATGTTAACTGGTCTGCATCGTCGGATACCCCCGGTTGATTCTATTACGTTACTCTCCATTCATCACCCGTGGGCAAATTGCTACTCATTTCGTCGTTTTGTTTGAATAGAACAGAACAGACATTATCCAATCAGATGATAGGTTACAAAATTAAATACTTTTCAATCGGAAGATCAATACGGTGACCTGAGAACGTAAACATGGCGACCGGTACAGCGCATCGCAAGTGTAAAGTATGTCTGTCAGCGATCCGCGACAGATGTTCTTACAGATCTTTGGGCACTCCAGCAAGTATTGCAAAATACACGTCGGTCTTAAACGAAATCGGTATCCTTGCCCATGAAGACAGTGACGTTGCGTGTAATTTGTGCGTAAATAAACTTAACCGGTGTTGCAAACTACAGGACGACCTAGCTACACGATTATCGGTCATCGAAGTGGTATGTAAGCGTAAACTTGATTGGTTGGCAGATCCGCTGGATTTTCTTAGCGAACCAATCGGATTGCGGCATTTCATAGTAAACAAAACGACGAAATGAGTAGCAATTTGCCCACGGGTGATGAATGGAGAGTAACGTAATAGAATCAACCGGGGGTATCCGACGATGACTGGTCTGTGGCCGAGTGAAATATGATGCTAACTGACATGTGACCAAGTGTATTCTGATGTTAACTTGCATGCAAGCAGGTAAATTCTGATGTTAACTGACATGTGGCCAAGTGAATTCGGATGTTAACTGATACGTGACCAAGTGAATTCTGATATTAACTGACCCATGGCCAAGTGAATTATATTGTTAACTGATATGTGACCAAGTGAATTCTGATGTTAACTTGCATGCGAGCAGGTAAATTCTGATGTTAACTGACATGTGGCCAAGTGAATTCGGATGTTAACTGATACGTGACCAAGTGAATTCTGATATTAACTGACCCATGGCCAAGTGAATTATATTGTTAACTGATATGTGACCAAGTGAATTCTGATGTTAACTTGCATGCGAGCAGGTAAATTCTGATGTTAACTGACATGTGGCCAAGTGAATTCGGATGTTAACTGATACGTGACCAAGTGAATTCTGATATTAACTGACCCATGGCCAAGTGAATTATATTGTTAACTGATATGTGACCAAGTGAATTCTGATGTTAACTTGCATGCGAGCAGGTAAATTCTGATGTTAACTGACATGTGGCCAAGTGAATTCGGATGTTAACTGATACGTGACCAAGTGAATTCTGATATTAACTGACCCATGGCCAAGTGAATTATATTGTTAACTGACATGTGACCAAGTTAATTGTGATATAAACCAATTTGTTGTCAAGTAAAGACTGATGTTAACAGACATGTTGTCAAGTTAAGACTGATGTTAACTGACCGGTTGTCAAGGGAAGACTGATGTTAACTGACCGGTTGTCAAGGGAAGACTGATGTTAACTGACCGGTTGTCAAGGGAAGACTGATGTTAACTGACCGGTTGTCAAGGGAAGACTGATGTTAACAGACATGTTGTCAAGTTAAGACTGATGTTAACAGACATGTTGTCAAGTTAAGACTGATGTTAACTGACCGGTTGTCAAGGGAAGACTGATGTTAACTGACCGGTTGTCAAGGGAAGACTGATGTTAACTGACCGGTTGTCAAGGGAAGACTGATGTTAACTGACCGGTTGTCAAGGGAAGACTGATGTTAACTGACCGGTTGTCAAGGGAAAACAGACTGCGATCGTGCTCACGATGCACATACGTGGAAGTTATTAGCATACAAGAACGCCTTTGGTCTATAATGATGGCCCTATCATGTCACAGTGACTTACAATCTTGTCGACATATTAACTTCCCTTTGTATAGTTATGGTATGCATTTTTGGTGTTTATTAGTAACATTTCTTTAAGTCATTTTGGTGATGAAGTCCAAATGCATGCGGTGGTATAAATATGTTCCTTTCTATTATTCACGAAACCAACACAATAATATTAATGTAAATATTTAAATATAAATAAACAAATAAATAAAATAAAAATATTAATACGCCCTAAACGGTAACGCAGTGGAACCGCAACCTTTAATTCTTAATTTATATTTTATTTACCAAACATAATTCTAGGGGCACAGAAATACTAAAAATACCAAAAGCTTATTGGAATATTCCGAGTAATTATTGTTCTATAAAAGACATTTAAAGGTATCATTATGCAACTAAGTCATTTTGTTTTTAACGTTTCGTATTAACGATCCATAAATGGCGGGATCACTTACATATGACCGTAAGAAAATATGAACATCTCTACATACCCAACATGATACGTTCTGGTGATGGCGTTGTCAGTTGCAACACGAACCTGTAAGAATTTCAAACTGTAGATTAGTCACTACCTTGCTGATGTTAAAGGTAGTAAACGATGATGTTTACATGGTAACGGTAACATTTCTTTTTTATGGAGTAATACAAGCATACACTTATGCCATTTAAATGAGCTTTAGTAGGGTGATTAGCGTTTAGCCAACATTTTGACTTAGAAAAGCACCATTTATATGTAGTATGCTATAATGCCTTACAGCACAACAAAATAAGTACAGCAACACTTGACTACTGTATTTACTAAGTATGCTTGTCTGTGTTTGGAAAGTTACTGTATTTACTCTGTTCCGTATATCCGGGTTTGCCTTCACGTTTATTGAACACTGTGAATTGAAGTCATTAGCTTTGTAAAAAACTGGACGATCTATGGATATCTTTGGATTTTTAATGTTGTTTTTTCTTTATAGTTACTCAATGTCTTAATTGGTCATAATAAATTGCTACATAACGTTAACATAAAAAACAACTGTTGTAAACGATTTGATCTGACGACCTTGCCCAATGTTATATTATCATACAGCTTAAGAGCTATGTTAGGGACAGTTGAAGAGTTTTATGTTAGTATATGCAAAGGATTTCAAAAGTGGCTGACATGGAAGGCAAATTCAGATTATATATAAAGGTGTTCGCATTGCGACGTTTGTTTAATGAATAGCTTCCGACCATTCAAGGATGTAAATTATCTGTTAACAAGGAAATATAATTTTCTGTGCAACAATACAGGTTGTGTTTATTCTGTTACATCACATCGACATATTGATAATCTTGCAACGTCTAGCTGTAATGAGAGGATTAGAAACCGTGACAAATCTTTGGGTAGGAGCACCGATCCTACAGGTCTGCTGTATGTTGTATCCAAGTAATAATTCCCACAACTACCAGGACTTGAACATAGGCGTCAGGTGCGTTACAAAAATTATATCTAGGCGGTTCCACAAAACATGTTTGAATAAAACTTAATGAAGCTATTAGTGTTGACTGTGATTTGCATTTTAGACATAAATGTATAACTGTAATTGCGCCAAAGTATTAACGTGCGCACAATGACATGGAACTATACAGCGAAAACAAAACAGAAATACAAAAGACAGACAATCATTACATAAGTTTTAAATTAAAATGTACTGAAATATTTTCAGAATAAAGAGGATTTTTAATGACAAAATCTTATGTTTATTTTGGTTAAATGTTCTTAGATCTGACAGTTTTAAAATCGTCTTAGGAGCTATTATTGATGGTCAACTGTCAACAGGTTGAACTCCTCAGCTCCTCACCGCGTGGGTTCGAGTCCCGGACGGGCAAGGACTTTCATGTGGGCAGGTTTTCCAGCTAACCTGCGGTATGCCGGTGGTTTTACCCAGTTTTATCGCCTAGGGGTCTTCCCCCACCAATTATTAGATTGACATCACCAATATGACTATAATTGTGTCGGTGCGATGTAACAAAAATCAAAACAAACAAGAGGTTAAATCGTCCTAAGGAACAATTTCTTTCTAACTGTCCTACGAGTTAAATGGCTAAAATAAACGTTAGGCAGC